>NMUG010009016.1:0-11423 GCA_002855965.1 Monotropa hypopitys
CTAGCACCCGTCTAGGCTCGACCACTACCTGACCCTCTCCCACCTAACTTCAGAAAGGATTGGGTGTGTGCATATCATTCAAATCAGCTGGGTCACGAGACGGAAAGATGTCGAAGCCTGCGACACAGAGTCCAGGATCTTATAGACGCAGGGGCTATTGATTTGGAGGACACTAAGACTCCTCCCAACACTAACACAAATCCACTCCCAAATCATCAAGGGATAAATGTCATATTCAACAAAAGCCCTCATGGAGTCCCGTCTATAAATACCATCCGCCCCGCTCATCCAGGGGAGAATGTCATCAATTTGACGACGATTCCCATCTACAAAGCCCACATGTTTTGGTAAAATGCGGCAACAGCAACAATGACTATTTTGTTGTCTTTATTTTTAACGGAGCTTATGTATTAATTTCCTGTGAATTTACATGTCCCTACTTACCATTATCAAAGCAAGCTTTTGCGCATGAAATCTGTTTAACTATCTCCGATTTAAGCAATGATGGCAAAACTATAGACAAAAACAAAACAACTTTTTATTTCAGGAATCCTAAAATTCGTTCTTTTCAAGAAAACGATCAAACAGTCCTAGCACATGAAGAATACGACTTCAACACCGAATTGGATCTCGATTTTATGGGTATAGAAGTCAACGAGGATGCTAGCGATGAAATACCGGAAGAAATCCGAGAGATGATAGAACAGTACGAAAAGAGGAAGACTCCCAACATCGAGAAAACAGAAACCATTAATCTGGGGACCGTAGAGATGCCCAGGGAAATCAAAATCGGTATCCACCTTACTAAGCATCAGAAGGAAGAGCTCGCGACATTGCTTCGTGCCTATCTTGGCATTTTTGCCTGGTCTTACGAAGACATGCCGGGTCTCAATACTACGATTGTTGAACACTGTCTGCCTATAGATCCGTCTATCAGATCGGTCAAGCAAAAACTCAGATGGATCCGACCAGAATGGAGTCTTAAAATCAAAGAAGAGATCATAAAGCAGTTTGACGTTGGCTTTTTGAGAGTGGTTCAATACCTGCAATGACTGGCCAATATTGTCCCCGTGCCTAAGAAGGACGGGAAGGTACGTATGTGCATTGATTACCGGGATCTTAACAGAGCTAGCCCGAAGGACAATTTCCCCTTATCGCATATTGACATTCTCGTGGACAACACAACAGGCCACGAAATATTCTCCTTCATGGACGATTTTTCTGGATACAATCAGATTTGGATAGCCCCTGAGGACCAAGAAAAGACAGCCTTTCTCACCCCGTGGGGAGTTTTCTGCTATCGAGTTATGCCGTTCGGATTGAAAAATGCAGGCGCAACTTATCAGAAAGCGATGGTCATGCTCTTCCATGACATGATTCATAAGGAATTAGAGGTCTACATAGACGACATGATTCTTAAATCAAAGCACAAAGAGGAGCACCTGTGGAACCTCCGACGAGTGTTCGACCGTCTCCGCAAATACAAGCTTAAACTTAACCCATCCAAATGTGCATTCGGAGTAACCTCTGGAAAACTTCTGAGATTTATAGCTAGTCAAAAGGGTATCGAGATCGACCCAACCAAGATTCAAGCCATCCTCGAGATGTCCGTTCCAAAGGGTATAAAGGAAGTCAGATCCTTTCTCGGGAAGTTGAACTTCATCAGCCGATTTATAGCACAGATGACACAGATCTGTGATCCAATATACCGTTTGATGCATAAGAATATACCGTAAGAAAGGACTGCTGACTGCCACAGCACATTCGAGGGAATTCAAAAATATTTGCTGGAGCCACCAATTTTGGTCTCCCTGCAGCCGAACAAGCATCTGTTTATGTATTTAACGGTGCTCAATCACTCTATGGGGTGTATGATGGGACAGTATTCAGAAGACGGACAGAAAGAGCAGGCCATTTATTATCTCAGTAAAAAGTTTCTCACATACGAGAACAATTACTCTTCACTGGAGAAGACCTGTTGTGCCCTAGCTTGGGCAGCTCATCGGCTTCGCCACTATATGATTCATCATACAACTTATTTGCTCTCTCGGATGGATCCGCTCAAGTATCTGTTTGAAAAGCCAACACTCACTAGACGCATCGTAAGGTGGCATATGATTTTGTCAGAATTCGACATAGTCTTTGTCACCCAGACATCAGAAAAATGACTAATCATTTCGGAATATCTAGCAGAGAACCCTCTGGATGACAAACAGCCAATGGAACTGTTGTTCCCTGACGAAGCTATTTTCTACTCCCAGACAGAAGACAAGTCTCCGGACTGGAAACTCTTCCTTGATGAAGCATAAAACCCAAAAGGCGTCGGGATAGGGGCTGTCTTGATCTCTGAATAAGGGACACATTTGCCAGCAGTGGCAAAGCTCCTCTTTGAGAAAGAGTCTGTAATTACAAATAACATGGAAGAAAACGAGGCATGCATTCTAGGGTTACAGATGGCCCTAGATTATGAAATTGTCAAATTGCAGGTATATGGAGATTCCGATCTAATTATACAGCAAAGCAAGGAAACCTTCCGGACAAGGGATCCAAAACTAATCCCTTATCACAAGACGATCAAAGGCCTCCGAGCCAAATTTACTAAAGTCAGCTTCCATCATATCCCTAGGGCCGAAAACTCTTTTGCAGATGCCCTAGAAACTCTTGCAGTCGCCATACACTTTTCTGATGAAGAAAAGATCCCGGCTATACAAATTCAAGTCAGAGACTCGCCAGCCCATTGCGCTCTGATTTTAGAAGAAAGAGACAACCATCCATGGTACCAGGATATCAAATCCTTCATGCAATCCGGGACCTTCCCCGACGGAGCTATCCCTAATGACCAACGAACCCTCCGAAGATTGGCATCTCAATTCTTCTTATGCAGTGAAATTCTTTTCAAAAGATTTATGCACGGTCTCTTGCGATGCATAGACTCTACTACAGCCCGCGAGCTCATGATAGAAATACACAAGGGGACTTGTGGCCCGCATATGAGCGGTCACACCCTTGCTAGAAAAATCTTACGTATCGGTTACTATTGGACAACGATGGAAACCGACTGCATCAAGTATGTGAAGAAATTCCATAAATGTCATATTTATGGGGATGTCCTGAGAGCACCTCATAAGGAGCTTCAAATCATGGTCTCTCTGTGGCCATTCTCAGCATGGGGAATCGACGTCATCGGAACCATTAACCCCAAAGCCTAACACCTTCTCCATTCGTAATTTAATCCCCGAACTTCGAATTTCTTGTTTGCAGACACCTTTTCCAAACAAAAAGACATTTTATTCAAATAAAATGACATCTTTTATATATTCATTTTAAATAAAATAACGGTGACTTGGCACACCACGAATAAAATGCCGAGTAATGGCTCCGAAAGTTCCAAACCGGCACACTCAGGCCATCACCCATTTTCAAACAAACCCCTTTTCAAATAAAACCCAATAGCGCGGATTCTCCCGTCCCGGAAAATGACTCCTCCCGAAGAGAGGGGACGAGGGAAGGACGAGAAAATTTCCCGGCGCGACATCCCGAATCAAGAGAGTTCTTCCCAATGGTTCCCCGACTCGAGTAATCATAATCATGATTATTCTAATATTTACTCGGGATGGGGAAACCAACCCCAATATTCGTGGACATCACCACCACCCGCACCTACACCTTATTACAATCCACCCTCCCTCCCACTACCATCCTACACTTATTCATCTCAACCCTCCTCTACATCTATGGCCAACAACTATCTTGAAATGGAGTCTGAAAACCCTTCAATCAGTAGTGGTACTCACGAAGCCCCATTTCCTATTTTTCATTATAACACATTTGAGGAACTTTTAGGAGAGGAGACTTATGCCCAAGAGGAGAGAGTGGGGATCGATAGTGGCATAATTATTGGGGAGGGGGAAAGGATTTATGAAAATTTTCAATTTCACACTCACTCACAACCGCAAGACTAGGGACCATATTTCTATAGCCCTCAAATGGATTCCTCTATTCAATCAATCCTTAAACTCATGACGGAGAACTCCAAACAAATTCAATCCCTTATTCAATCCACCCATTCACAAGATCAATTCAGGGCAAAGCTAGAGGCCCAAGTTAGTGACATGACAAAGCAATTGATCGAAGATGAGGAGAGAGTCATTAGTTAACATAACCATTGAGGACTCCGAATCTAACGAGACATTGTCTCTATCTAATGAGTCCCATTTGGTTGATGACGGAAAGGAGGATGCACCAAATTTTTCATACATGTCAAACTCATCCGAAATCCAATCTTCTAGTTCGATGGCATCCTTTCACACCATTATTGAAAAGTCTACCACTCCTTTTTTATGCCATGATATGGAACCCATGCAAAGTATTCCCGAGCCCAGTGCCTTAGGTGTTTTACTACCCATTCCCACCTCAGAACATTCTATCCCATTAGAAACCTTTAGTGATGAGTATACTTTGCATGAGTTACCTAACGATGGGGTGAGATTTGAGATTGAGTGTCTATATGCTTATTGTACCGCGGGGGTAGATGTTGTTTTTAGAGACATGCTATTGATAACTACCCGTTGCGTATCTTTATTGACACTCATGCACAAGGCCACACTATTTTGGCCACAGGGTCATGCCAACTCTTGGCACATATCACATGCCGACCCCCCTCATCCGTTATTTCTTTCTATTATTCATGGGAGAATCACACAATCTTCGTTGGCATGACCCTTATATCCTAAACTATAAGAAGTGACATAAAAACTTTATTGACGTCTGACTGAAAACTTAAAATTTAGCGCTTCTTGGGAGGCAACCCAAGTTAAAATTTTCATTTTTTCCTATAATAAAATGCTTTTGATAAAATAAAATCTAGGATACTTAAAATCCATGGAGGTTGAGATACCTCTAGTGTTTGTAGTGCTCGAACAGCTGCTTGCCGGTCTAGTATAGCCACCCGCCTAGCTATCCTTGGTAATGTATTATCTGGGATTACCCCGGTAAAAGTATGGATGGACTGGAAAAGGGATTGGAGGCTCTCAAGGTTTAGACACAAAGTGCGACCTTAGAGAGCTAACCTCCTGATTGGTACTTAAATGTACCAATTATAGTCCCTAATTTCATTAGATTTAGCATTAATTACATTAGTTTTGTTCTACTTTTGATTAGAATTTGCATAAGTCATGTTTAGTACTTGTTTGTAAATAAATATGTTGATTCACTTGTTTTTGTATAGTTTTGTGTTAGTTAATTTTGATTTGGGAAGGGATTCAAGATCACAAAGACAAGAGTGCCAAGCTTTGATGCCCACAAGTGATGAAAGGATCAACAAAATGATGCCAAGAGAAGAAGGAGATACTCAAGGGCAAGGAGAAAAAGCCGCAATCTAAGCAGAACACCTCTCAACTGGTTGGAGGCTCATTCCCAACCGGTTTCCATGACCATTGCATTTTGATCCTGAAGAAGAAAGTCCAAGTGTGAGCAGGATACCCATGAACTGGTTGGAGGGAACTTCCCAACCGGTTTGTCAGTCCCAACCGGTCCCCGTGCATATTCTCAACCGGTTGGTGTGAGGAAATGAGGAAGTTCAGAAGATATTCAGAGAGCTCTTGAACCGGTTTCGGGTACCTTCTCGACCGGTTGGAAGTGCAAAGATTCTCGGACAAAGGACTTCTCGACCGGTTGAAGCACCATCCCAACCGGTCCCGATGGTGGTGATTCCTAAAGTGCAGGCGATATAGGCTCTTCTCAACCGGTTGGGGCACCTCCCAACCGGTCGCGGTGTCGGGTACGACTGAAGAATTTTGGCAGATTTTGATCCAACTTGAGTTTGAGCGGGAAAATAAAGTGGAAACCGACTTATAATGGCATTTTTGTAATTTTTTAAGTGTCCTACTATAAAAGGAGACCTAGGGTTTCACTCTAGGGGTTCTTTGGTTCCCATTCTTACATTAGAGATAGTTAGAGAGTAGAGAGCATTTCTAGAGAGAGAAGTTGAAGATTGTTGGAGATTGAAGTTGAAGGTTCTTGAAGTTCATTTTCTAGTTCTTTTATGTTCTTTTGGTGATTGTTCTCCACTAGGTAAGTACTTTACATACATCAATTGCAAGTTTTATACATAGTTCTACTTTTTCCAAGTTGTTACAATGTTGATGTTCATTTTACTTGTTGCTTTAGATCTTTACGTAGTAATGAGTAGCTAAATCCCTAGGGTTGGATTCAAAGGTTTTAGACCTAAATCTAACCATAGATACTTGTTTCTCCATGCTTGATCAATTGTCTTAGTCAATTAGGTTAGGGTTTTGTGACTCCTCAACATTCAAGAGTGGATGTTTATAATCATTATTTTGATTAGATGTAGACAAGATCACTTGGCACATCTAATGCTTAGTAGTGTTATAATCATTGCATAATTGGAATTACTTGAGGATCAAAACTCTAACCATTGACTTAAGTCAAGAATCCTAAGGAAGGAGGAATAGTGTATCTATGGAAGAATTAAGGTTGAAGCCTAAGAATCCAACCATTTCTTTACATAAGTTTACAATCCAAATCTTAGTTTAAAACTCAAAACAAAATCCAAAAATTACTTGTTTTCATTCTTTTGACCATCATTCCACACAAGAATACTTTTAAAATTCATTACTAACCAATTCCCTGTGGATTTGACTCGGTATTTACCGATATTTTGCTACACGCAACATTTGTAATTCCTACGCTTGGGAAGATCATTTGTCACGGACAAGCATTTTTGGCGCCGTTGCCGGGGAATTGGCGCTTAGTACGATTTTATTAGTAATCTTGTGCTAGACATTGTTCGTTCTTGCTTATGTGGGCACGGAATTCTGAAAATCGATTGGTGAGAGTGAACAATACACGTGACACACATTCGGAATCTCTCCCTCAAAATCAAATGGATCCTCCACTAGACGGAATGAACCATGCCCTCACACCTACCACTTCCACTCATACCACTCACACTACTCATACCACTCCACATAATCAACCAAACTTCACAAACACTCAAAACCCCATGAATGCTCAAAATCCAATCCAATACAATCAATACGAGCATCATGGGTATGAAGGAGTTCATGAGGACCTAGAGCCTCAAGTGATGACGTTGAAGGAGAGGTTGAATCCTCCAAGAGTTAGTGCACCTTAATGTCTTGTCTTGACCGTGCAAGCACGAGACTTTGTTGTGAGACCTGCTATGCTCTCTTGTCTTCCTCAGTTTCATGGGCTTGACCACGAAAGCATGTACCTCCACATAAAGGAATTCGAGGAGATCGTACACACTATGCTTGAGAGGAACCAACGGGAGGATTTCGCATTTATGAAGCTCTTCTCATTTACATTGAAAGACCGGGAAACAACTTGGTACAATGGGTTGCGGCCTAGGTCTATTAACTCTTGGGATGAGCTCACTAAGGCATTTTTCACAAAATTCTTCCCGATGCATAAAACCATCTCATTAAAGAAGCAAATCCAAAACTTCTCCGAAAAGCCACATGAACCATTCTACCAAAGTTGGGAACGATTCAAGGACATCTTGAATTCGGTCCCACATCACGGGTTCTCGGATTGGCAATTATTGAGCTTATTTCATGAGGGAAGTTCTCCGAAGACATGTCAATTCATTGAAATGATGTGTCAAGGAGACTTCTTGGATAAAAGTTCCGATGATGCGATGGACTATTTCGACCATTTGGCCGAGATAGCACAAACTTGGGACAACACGGATCTTAATGATAGGACAAAGGGAGCAACCAATTCAGCCCCATCTTCAAGGGGAAAATACAATTTGCAAGCTCCCGATGACCTACGAGCTAGGTTTACCCACCTCACACGAAAGGTAGAAGGTTTAGAGCTGAAAAAGGTGAGTGAGATTTCCATGGCTCAACCCAAGGGGGAGCCATGTGCCATTTGTGAGAATGAGGACCACATTACCCACCAATGCCCATCCATTCCTAATCTTAAAGGAATGTTGAATGATCAATATGGGGTTAACTATGTTAACCAACAACAATCTCAAAACCAACTCTGACAATCATTCAACAACATCAACAATGAAAGTTACAATCCTAATTGGAGAAATCATCCTAACCTTCGTTGGAGGAATGATAATAATGCACCAAATCATCCACCAAATCAATTCCATCCACAAGGGCCGCAAAATCAGAATTTCAATCAAAATCAACACCAAGCGCCCTTGTACCAACCACCCAACAAGAGGAACTTTGAGGAGACCATAATGCAATTCATGCAAACCACTCAACAACAACAACATGCAACAAATCAAATGATCATTGACTTGCAACAACAAATGACAAAAATGAGTGCTACCATTGGTCTCCTCCAACAAGAAAAAGGAAAATTTCCTGCTCAACCCCTAGCAAATCCCAAGAGGCAACACTCTATTGCAAGCACATCCGGGGAGGAAACAAACGAAGAGCAAATCAAGGCAATCACCACTTTAAGAAGTGGGAAAGTCATTGATAAAACAATCACTCCCCAGGTGTCAACTCAAGTCTTGAATGAAGAAAAAGACAAAGAAGAGAAAAAAATTGAACAAGGAAGCATTGAATCTGAAAAAAAGAGGGAAAGCCCATTCCGGCTCCTTTCCCTCAAAGGTTGAAGGGCTTGGCAAATATGAATGACCAAACTGAAATATATAAGATTTTTAAGCAAGTTAAGGTCAACATTCCTTTGCTTGACGCCATCTGTCAAGTACCCTCTTATGCCAAGTTCCTCAAAGACCTTTGCTCCGTAAAAAGAAAATTGAATGTACAAAAAAAGGCATTCCTAGCTGAAAATGTGAGCTCTCTTCTAAAAGCTGAAACACCTCTGAAATTCAAAGACCCGGGGTGCCCCACCATTGCCATCACCATTAGGGCAAACAAAATCGAAAGAGCCTTGCTCGATCTTGGAGCAAGTGTCAATCTCTTACCCTACTCGGTCTATGAACAACTTGGCCTTGGAGAGTTGCAACCAACAAGCATAACTCTCCAATTGGCGGATAGGAGTGTGAAAGTTCCACGGGGGATGGTTATGGATGTCATAGTCCAAATCGAAAAATTTTCGTTCTCCGTGGACTTCATTGTTTTGGACACACAACCCGTTGCCAATATTGCCATCCAAATCCCCGTCATCCTAGGATGTCTCTTCCTAGCAACCGCAAATGCACAAATCAATTGTAGGAATGGGATCATGTATCTTACTTTTGGGAACATGACGGTGGAATTGAACGTGTTTAATGTGTGTAGGCAACCGGGTGATGATGATGAGATCCATGAGGTGAATATCATTCAAACAATGGGCTATTGTGAAAGCAATTTCACAAAAGACCCATTGGAATCTTTACTATTGAATGCGGGAGTAGAGGAACGTGTTTCTACTCCCGAAGAGTTAGAATTTTCTGAGATTTTTGAAAAAAGGGAAGTGGTGGATGAAGTTGAAAGAAATTTTTTTTGAGGACTTAGAAGGAGAAGGGGAAACTAGTAAATCATCTTCAAGTGGGGCATCAAAAATTGAACTTAAACCATTGCCCCCTACTTTGAAGTATGTATTCCTAGGTGAGGAGGAGTCTTTCCCCATTGTGATTTCCTCAACACTTGAGCTTGCTCAAGAGAAAAAATTACTTGAAGTGTTGAGAAATCACAAGGGTGCTTTGGGTTGGACTATTGCGGATATTCATGGACTTAACCTAACATTGTGCACACATCGAATTTATCTTGAAGATGGTACCAAACCCTCACAACAACCTCAAAGAAGGTTGAACCCAATCATGAAAGATGTCGTGAGGAAGGAAGTGCTGAAATTACTTGACGTTGGCATCATCTACCCTATTGCAGATAGCAAGTGGGTGAGCCCCGTACAAGTGGTACCAAAAAAATCTGGCCTTACGGTAGTAAAAAATGAAAAAAATGAACTCATTCCTACCCATGTAGTCACCGGGTGGAGAGTTTGCATAGACTATGGTAAACTCAGTACTTGCACTAGGAAGGACCACTTTCCCCTACCTTTCATTGATGAAATGCTTGAGAGGGTAGCGGGCCACGCCTACTATTGTTTCCTTGATAGATATTCAGGATACAATCAAATTGAAATTTCCCCCGAAGATCAATAAAAAACGACATTTACATGTCCTTTTGGCACATACGCCTACCGGCGGATGCCATTTGGACTTTGTAATGCACCGGGGATATTTCAAAGGTGTATGTTGGGATTTTCAGTGATATGATCGAAAAAATTATAGAAGTGTTCATGGATGACTTTTCCCTCTTTGGGAACACTTTTTATGATTGTCTATGTCACGTTGAACAAGTCTTGATTAGGTGTGAAGAAAAAATCTGATTTTGAATTGGGAGAAGTGCCATTTTATGGTCACTTCGGGGATTGTCTTGGGCCAGATTGTGTCGGCCAAGGGTATAGAAGTGGACCAAGCCAAAATTGGGCTAATTTCAAATCTCCCAACCCCCACATGCGCTAAGGATGTAAGATCATTTCTAGGTCACGCGGGCTTCTATCGAAGATTCATTAAGAGCTTTAGTGCAATCTCTCGCCCTTTGTGCAATCTTTTGCAAAAGAATGTTTCTTTCGAGTGGACCCTTTCTTGTGAAAAAGCATTCTCTACTTTGAAAGAGATGCTAACTACTCCTCCAATAATGAAGTCCCCCGATTGGAAATTTCCTTTTGAGTTGATGTGTGACGCTAGTGATTTTGCCATTGGGGCGGTCTTAGGGCAAAGAATTGACAAAAATCCTTGTGTCATCTATTACGCTAGAAAAACTCTCAATGATGCTCAAATGAATTATACCACTACCGAGAAAGAGTTGCTAGCGGTCGTCTTTGCCCTAGACAAATTTAGGTCATATCTCATTGGGTCACCTATTGTGATTTATACCGATCATGCGGCATTAAAATATCTTCTTGCAAAACAAGATGCCAAACCAAGACTCATTAGGTGGATTCTCTTGCTCCAAGAATTTGACATAACAATCAAAGACAAAAAGGGAGTTGAGAACGTGGTTGCCGACCATCTTTATAGGTTGACATTCCATGACTTGTCGGACACCACACCCATTAGAGATGCATTTCCGGATGAACAATTGTATGGTCTAGGTGTTTGTCCTTGGTACACGGACATTGTTAACTATTTGGTTACCGGACAAATACCTAGCCATTGGAGCACTCATGACAAACAAAGATTTTTGAGTGAGGTGAGACATTTTTATGACGATCCTTACTTATTTAAATATTGCCCCGACCAAATCATGAGGCGTTGTGTGCCAAACGAAGAGATGCCGGGCATTATTTCATTTTGTCATGAGGGGGCTTGTGGAGGCCACTTTCTTCTAAGAAGACGGTTGCGAAAATCTTACAAAGTGGTTTCTATTGGCCCTTCGTATTTAAAGACTGTTTTGAATATT
>NMUG010009017.1:0-11423 GCA_002855965.1 Monotropa hypopitys
AATTAAATATGAGTTTTCTGCTCCCCGCACTCCTCAACAAAATGAGATCGTAGAGAGGAAAAATCGCACTCTCCAAGAGATGGTTCATGTTATGCTACATGCAAGGTCCCAAAAAATCTTTAAGCCGAAGCCATAAACATGGCTTGTTACACCATTAATCGCATCTATACTTGACACGACACTTCTCAAACACCATATGAGATTTGGAACGGTAAAAGGCCGATGGTAAAGTATTTTTGCATGTTTGGTAGCAAGTGCCATATTTTGAGAGATGGCGAGTCACTTGATAAGTTTGACTCCAAGAGCGATAATGGCATTTTTCTTGTATACTCTACTTCAAGTCGGGCCTATCGGGTATTTAATCTCCAAACATCTACACTGGTGGAATCCTCAAACATAGTAATCGATGACACTTCTATCGAAAACAATGAAAAATCTATTGATGATGATGATGATGTATCCTTTTGGGATATTTTTTAGGGCAATTCACATGTCCCTTTTTACTCCTCTTTGGATGATAATGTTGATATGGATTCCTCCATTCATGATGAGGACCCTTCATCGGGCCATACTTGTGAGGGAGAAACATCGAATCCTCATCGTGGTGAGTTGCAACCATCCACTAGAATCTCTCATGACCACCCAATAGATCAAGTTATAGGAAACATAAATGACCCCATAATGATATATAGAAGAAATAGAAATGTGGTCAGAACTCGCACTTGCTGAATTTGGCGTAAAGATTCCTCTCCTTAAATGTCTACAAAACAATTGACAGGTGCTCTGTATGCTGTTCTTCGTTCTTGGAGTAGATGAGAATATCGTCAATGAACACAATTACGATGTCGTCAAGATAGTTAGTGAAAATCCGGTTCATCAGGTCTATAAATGTTGCAGGTGCATTGGTGACGCCAAATGCCATAACTAAGAATTCAAAATGACCATACCTGGTACGAAAAGCTATTTTTTCACGTCTTCTGCCTTAACCTTGAGCTGGTGATATCCTGAACGAAGGTCGATCTTTGAGAATATTTTGGCTCCTTGTAGTTGGTCAAATAAATCATCAATCCTTGTCAACGGATACTTGTTTTTTATGGTGACTTTGTTCAGCTCCCGATAGTCTATGCAGATTCGCATCGTTCCATCCTTCTTCTTGACAAGCAAAACTGGTGCTCCCCATGATGATGAGCTAGGTCGGATGAAATCTTTATCTACTAGTTCTTGGAGTTATGTCTTCAATTCCTTCAATTCTGCAAGTGCCATTCGATAGGGCGCCTTAGATATTGGCTGGCTTCCTGGAATAGTCTCAATGCTAAACTCCACCTCTTTATCTACATGTTAAGGGTACTTTGTTTCCCCCGCCTTGGTTTCCCATTCTTCTTTGATCATCTCTCCTTCCTCCAAAATTTACCTTCTTC
This sequence comes from Monotropa hypopitys, assembly GCA_002855965.1. Taxonomy (NCBI): domain Eukaryota; kingdom Viridiplantae; phylum Streptophyta; class Magnoliopsida; order Ericales; family Ericaceae; genus Monotropa; species Monotropa hypopitys. The sequence continues at coordinate 1,419 of NMUG010009017.1, forward strand.
TGTGGACCCGCTTTTCCCGGTTCTTAGTTTTGCCTCTTCCATTCTTGGTAGCATCACGTTTCTTCCACGTCTTGTTCAACTAACAAGGCTTGGTCTAGAACATCAGTGTAAGTTGATAGTTGAAGGGGGCGAACTATCTTTCGAATTTTCAGCTTCAGTCCGTCCTCAAAGCGTCTTGCCTTCATTTCCTCTGATGCTACTAGATATGGGGCATAAGCAGCAAGATTTGTAAACTCGGTTTCATAAGCAGCTACCGTCATCATCCCTCGTTGTTTGAGGTGTTCTAACTTCATCCTATTTGCAGTCTGCATCGCCCTTGGCATAAATTTTTCACGAAATTTTTTTAGAAACCTCTCCCAGCTCATTTTTGGTTCTACGGCGTTCTTCAGATTCCACCAATGGTTTGCTTCTCCTTCCAGTAGATACGATCTGATCTCCACCTTCTGTTGATCAGAACATCTCAGTAATCGAAAATTCTTCTCTAGGGCTGCAATTCATTCATTTGTTCTTACAGGATCCATTCCTTCCTGGAAGGTAGGGAGTTTCAGCTTCATAAATTCTTTCACTGCTGCGAAGTTAGCTGCTTGTTCGATTGAGTCGACTAGTGCCTCCTCTTTGGGATTGGGTGGCTCATTCACGGGTCCTGGATGGTTGAGATATTGATTGATCATCTCTTGTTGGGTTTGAATAGTCCTAGCTAACATTCTAACCATATCGCGTAGTTCAGCCACTTCGTCGTTCCTCTGATTGTTTCCTTGGTCGTTGTTGCAAGTGTTTAACATTCTGCTTTCGAAAAAGATTCTTTAGTTAGAGGTATAAAAATGGGTCGATTCATCATAATAATAAGAGTTCATCATAAAACTGAAATTCTAAATATGCCAGATAACAATAAAAGTACTAAAAATGCTACTCGCGATCCGAGTCGCTAGGCCACTCGTAGGGTGGGTAAATCCACTCCTCATGGTCTATATCAATGTCTTCCTTATCTTCTTCATTCTCACTTGGATCCTCTTCGGGGTCTTTTTCGGGAACATTTCTCAAATCGAGGTCCCAACCTTGATTATGCCACTCCATAGGCTCTTTCTCTCCCTCAGCTATTTCCTCTTTTTCGGGTGGGGCTTCATCGTTATTGCCGTACATGATTCGATTCCTCGCTCCCTTCATAAGGTACTCGAACTCCCAATTCTAGATGGATGCTCTTGCTACTGCACAAGCACGTTCTAATAGCCACAGATGATAATTGATCATTCCTCGAATTTCCTCCTCTGAGTTGTCTTCGAAACCTACTGCAACTTGGGCTATAAGATCAGAAGTGATCATCATAGAATCAGTGTGTGTCTGTTCTTCAATGTCTTCGTTCACTATGAAGATTTCCTCTTCTTCCTCTTATATCGCTGGAGGTGGTACTACCTCGTGGTCATCTTCAGAATTGCTGCTAGAGAAATCACTGCTAGCATAACCACTGCCACTGCTGCTAGACATGGCTAAAACATGTGTATACATGTATAAATAAGTTCATCTCCAAGTTTTAACAGACTTTCCTATCGTAGCTAGTGAGTGCCTTGGTCCTAACTATGGGTTTGTTCGAAATCTGAAAACTCTTACTCTGATACCACTGTTATCATGACCCAGTCACACATGAGCCATGACTGGCCAATGAGCAAGCTCGCTAAAGGCCCTAATTAAGGAGTTTAGGGGTTCATTGAACAATTTTGGATTTGAAAAAAAAATAGCAGAAAGTGTGAAATAACCTAGAGAGTGCATCACTAAGGAAATATTACCCACATCAGTTCATTAATATGAATCAGAGATACAATACAAGCCCTATGGGTTGATACATGAGATAAACAAAAGTTGAGATATAAAAACTCTAAATGCTCTTATTCTTGCTCCTCAAATCTTGAAAATGGTTTTTGAAAAACGCATAAGCTATAAAGCTAGAGTGAATTGAGTACATTCCCAAATTACTAGTTTCATGGACAACCAAATCATTCCCTGCAAGTAAATCATTTCAGATAATTATAGTATGAGTAGCTCAATAGCCTCAAGAGTAGTATCATTGACCCCTTTTTGGTCATATCAGATTTTCAGCATCTTTCACGCATGAACCTACAACAAGTGCATATTGATTGTTTTGGGTATTCCACCCGAAATGCATGACTGTCAACCAGTCTAATCAAGCCAAGCAATTACAGCCTCCACGGTACCAAAAACAAGGGGAGCTACCCCACAATTTTCAAAGCGGTATGATATCATCCGATGACCATCTGGTTTGGTCCTACCTTATAGCATGTCCCTGTATGCATGGTATCTGACCTTGCCCCTAATATTCGGGCCCTTATCCATTTATGACCGTATTCCATGGCCATGTTATGTCCGTGCCGATAATCACATAAAACATTTTCCACGTTTGTTTATCTATGTAAAAAGGTTTTTCACAAGCTCTTCTCTTTCAATTTGCAAAAGTGATAACATAGTAGGTTTTCCGGGCTCAATAGCCATAACAGTAACTTGTAAAATAAGTGAGCAAGTGAGGAAAAATACGAGTAAGTAAGGCATGTAAAGATTCACCTTTTCCTTGGGTTGATTTCTCTTGGACTAACACCTCAAATCTGCCATAAAACATTAGTAAACAAACTAAGCCTTCTGCCAAACAACTAAGACCGTTGCCGAGCTAAACTAAGTTGTCCCGAGCTGAGATGCTGGTCCAAAGTGGCTAGACAACTCTGGTCGGCTGACCGAGCTCTGAGAAACACAAGTGACTGAAGGCCTGTTGTCCGGTGGTATTGATCAGGAACATATTTTATTTAACTAAGGTTCTGGAGGACTTCCTGGACCGAAGGGTTCTTATGCCAAGCAGAAACTCTTCCGAGAAGATGTTCTGCCGAACAGAAATTCTATCGAGTAAGGGTTCTACTGAGCTGCCAAACAAAGGGGACTATGGTAGTGCGGGAAGTGGTTCTTCGGGCATAACTATAAGTCGAAAAGGTTAATAGGGTGTCCATAAGGCCTCAGGGCTGATTGCCTGAGCTACTGGCTGCTTAGCCGAGCTCAAATGGCCAAGGATGCTCAGAGGCAAACTGTCCCTTTGCCGAGCAGAAGCGCTTCGGCAAGTGGGAGGTTGACAAGTGATATGGGAAGGTCTGAGGTGCTTCTAGGATGGTCCGGTATAACGGCTGAGCTGAAGTAAGTTCAACTAGAGGGTCAATAGGGATCTGCCTGGACTGGTTGGCTAAATGCCGAGCTGCCGAGCTAAAGAACCAAGGGGACTGGGTTGCTTCGGTTAAGCTAAGGGAAGGGCTGGTGAGCAGGGGGTTAGTGCGGCCAAGTCCTTTGATGGACTTGCCTAACAAGGGTAAGAACAAAACATGATAAAATATGACCGAAGGACTAAGTGATTACCTGAGTTCACAGGGCTGCTCTAATAAACTTCTGTCGAGCTGAGCACTTCGGGAACACTGGTTCGGATGACTTTGGAGGCCTACTATAGGTTAGAGAAGTATTCTAAGTATTTGTCTAAGAGTTGCCGAGCAACAGAGCTTCGGGGGAAATGGTTCTCTCTCTCTCTAAGAGCTTTGAATGCAAGAAGGAAATTGGTGTGAAATTGAATGCATTGGGAGAGTCTTATTTATACACCAATGGAGGCCTTGGGCTTGGGTCTCATTAAATGCTAGGATTAACCTATCCTTAGGTCTTCCGAGCTACATGCATGCAGAGTTGCATGCATGCCGACTATTCTGAGGGCCTGCTGATAACCTCGGATGCCCCAAACATTGGGTGAAGTAAAAGGGATCCTAGGATAAGATGTCCCATCCGTCTGACTGTTGCACCAGAGTCAGCGATTTAGTCTGCTGTACTGAGGATTGGTCGCACTCTGGTCGAGGCGGGTCGGGTTAGTTCGGTCGGGTCCGGGCTGGGGCGATCGGTAGTGCGACGGGCTGGGCTGACCTGAGCTAGTCCGGACCAGATTGGTTCGGCCTGCTCCCGAATGGTTGGGCTTATCTTATTGGGCTTCCTAACTTGGTCTCTTTAGTTTTCTATGGGCCCATTGACACCAAATCCAAATGATTCAAATACTAAATACAATACCGAAAATATTTTTAATGAATTAATTATGAAAATCCTATTTATTTGGGACGGGGTCTCACATACCGTATGCGCATGATTACAAGGCTCAAATGTATTCCTACCATGTAATGTGTGTATACCTTTTTCCTTTAATTTTATTGACATGTCATTCTCTTCCATTCAAAGCATCTCCAAAGGATATATGTAACGACCCACAAATTTCAAACCTTTTTTTTTTTGAAAAATAATAATAAAGATAAGAGAGATTCTTCACCTAAATTATTACAACAGTGGGCTATCCAAAGATATATAGAAAGGAAATATTAGCGGAAGAATGATTAAATACAACAAGGATAGCTACAACTACTACAAATGAGTACAACTACCAAAACTATGAAACTGAAGGTGCCGGGGAGGATGAACCTCCAAGAACACCAATCATCAACTCCAAGCCTTCCCGACTTACAACACAACTGGGGAGGGGAAAGGGAGGAGGATCTAAGCAAAACCACGGCTCAGTGAGAAACAACTAACTACGACCAAGCATGCATAAGGTGGGTGTTAACCCACAAGTCCACATGCGAAAGAAAAGAAAGGAACAAGCAAAGAAGTAAAGAGGTAAAGAGGATAACTCAATACAAGCCTCAAGGTACCTCAAACCCAACTCAACGCTCGACCACCACCACCTCAACCCAAAGGCAAGATCACCAGTCTCAAACAAGAGGATAACCAAGAACGAGGCCCTATTCCAAATCCCACGTCAACCAAAGTAAGTCTAAAACTCCTAACCAAACAGGTAAGAACTTAGCTAAGATAAGGCATTATCCAAGCATCCCTAAGACTAAAGGGATCCAACCAAACCCAAAGAGTGGGAGGCTTAAACTATACTTCAGGGCCACTCCAAGAGGGAACTGATACTCATCCCCAACCAACAAGTGCTAGCCAAGATAAAACACCAGCCAAACCTCTCTAGGACTAAAGGAATCCAATTCACACTAAGGTTAACCAAAACACCCATCCCATGATTATTCAGAGTTATTTGGGATTTAATTTAAAGATTGATTGATTGATATAGTTTTTCCATCATCTTAATACAAAAATACACATAAGCTTTCCATTGGTAGGAAGTATCACATGTGACCTCAGACGAATACAATAACCAGTACCATACAAGGAGTTGCAACTTCCTAGCTGGGTGCACATATTGCCGAAATGTCCTACCATAGGAAAAAGAGAAGACATATGGGGAATACAAGATCCCATATGCTTCAATACACTCAAGGATGGGGAAGACATGAAATCCCATTAATGAATACACATGTGCCTTGGGGAAGCCAATGAAATCCCAAGGTCATGTTAGGCTTGAATACATGGAATACCTAACATGAATACATGAAATGTCCGAGGTAGAATACATATTATGGCCGGACTAGGAATACATGCCCGACACTTAATACAAATACACCCGTTAGGAATACATACGGGGAATACATAGAATACATAGAATACATTTGAATACATTCATCTTTTATCTTGGAATACATGGAATTCAATTCTCTTTCGTGAATACAAGATTGTTCAACAATACTCTCTTGGAGTATGTTTTCATATTGGCATTCATTAAGTTCATTGGGTAAGCCTTTCAAGTCTTTAGATTTCAATATTGGACAATGGATTATTAACCCTCAAGGAGGCACGACATGCCCTCAACTAACCAATTCAACACACCGAGGATTCATCCCATTTTAATACACCATAAGTCACCCGAATTATTTTACCCAGGGTTCATTCAATTCATAGGGACTCCAAGTCGTCTATGCCATACCCAAGGCCACATGGCACCGACCAAGTCAACCACAACAATTCATAACCAATTTCATTCGAGACCACAAATGGGGTTTCATTAAATAATGGAGGCTTCGTGATTCTAAAATCATGCTTAGCCTTAGTTCATCCCAAATCACCACCCAAGCATTCACACAAGCCCTCAATTCTCTAAATGACATTTTATCGAACATGTGGTGATCATTGGATTCTTAAGACACCCAATGTCACTACAAGGTAACCCTACATATCCAAGACCTCAAGAACCATTTCCAACATCGACTTAGGCATTTTAACAAACACTCGACCTTCATGAATTTGAAGGCCATAGAAGAATACTCCCTAGACCAAAATACCTACACCAACATAGGGTTCAATAATCTTTCAAGACAAATCCTACTTGTTGTGGTGACCTGTTACTGCCGGATGTTCTCTCTTCGGTTGCTGGGTCTTCGGGCGTGGGAAGTCGGTTTCAGCCGGCGGCTCGTGTGGTCCCTGCAAACAAGTAAAGGGGTCCTCCTGCTTGGCTCCTGCAAAACAAGGGTTAGTGCCCACCGGTCGGTTTTGACCAACGGGGCCTCCGATACTTAAGTTAGTAACTGCTTGAGAAGAGGATAAAGCATAAACGGAGGAGGCCGTACGGTAGCGCTCGGGGATAAAAAGTTGGATCCCGTGAACAGTACCCATAGGGGGTATTTATAGGGATATGTTGGCTTGGGGCTCACGAATATTGAGTGGGCCGCACATCGAGGGCCCTAGGGTGGGCTTGGACGGTTGATGGATCGGGTTAAACCGTACAGACGGGGTAACTCGGTCGGATCCCCACGATAGTGATAGGAGGATCATCCTCTGGGTGGTTCGGTCCGTTCGGCAGTAAGCCGCGAGCAGCGAAAAAGTGTCACCGAAGGGCGCTTGTCCGGACGGTGGTGGTCGGCCAAGCTGCGGGCCCTTCGGCCCGGACATCTTATGGGTGGCGCCCTTACAATTGGTTCTATAACGAGTTTCTTAGTGTGTGAACCCTTCGGTCCGGACGGTCTTCGGTCCGGAGCATGGGCGATGGGTTGAAATAGCGGGTTTCTCCTGGGGCATGGGTCCGGTTACCACAATAGCCCCTCAATCTTTCCCAATTTTTTGGAAAAGATTGAAGTTGGCCAACCGGACGCCATGCTGCCGGAGGCAAGTCGTGTTAACTTTGTTCAGCGTCATCTCTGACGTCACCTGACAGGCGTCAGTTCATTGATTAGACACGACAGTCAGGGGTGACCACGTGTCGTGCTCCGATTGGCGGGTCAAACTGACCGCCTCGGTCCATGTGCAAATTAATTTAATGTTTACAGATGTTCCGTACCTAGGGGAAACCTATAAATAAGTCTGTTGAGCATGTCCTTCGGTACTTTATTCTGTACGCATGAAGCCTCCCGAGAGCCAGACACCCTTCGGCAACTGCACCCCTCGGCTTGTCATGGATCAGGTAGTCGTTCTGTCTTCTTCTCTGTCGCATTCTGAGTCGGATTCATTGTTTGAGCTGACTCCTACAGAGCTTACACCTGAAGCTAGTTCGAGGAGATCGTCTCCTACCAGAAATGTTACGCCCGAAGCGTCTTCCTCGAGGCAGCTTCCGGTCAGTGGCCGGGGCAACATTATTCGGCACTTTTCTGATGAGGCTGAACCCACATTTATGGCCTTGGGTGGACGGTCGGCCACTGCATTAAGAGAGTCGCGAAGAAAAGCTAGCGACGAGTCCTGCCCCTACCTTTGCTTCTTTCGGGGAGGAATTACAGAGTTTGAGGAGTTCTCCCGTCGGTACGAAATTTCGAACACCGTGACTTGTGCAGAGGTTGGGCCGTTGGTTATGTACTCGGAGGATCATATTACTGTACCTTTGATGGCCGTGACCGAAGGCCAGCTGAAGTTCCCTCTATCGCCGTTTCTCCGGGCGTTCTTACATGTGTTTCATCTTGCGCCGAACTAGTTGTCGGTGAACTGTTACCGGACCATAAGTTGCATCCGGGTTCTGTGTGCCAGGCATGGACTCGAATTCACGATGCCGGACCTTATGGGTCTGTTCTCATTATCCCACAATCGTTCTTCCGGTCGGTACTTTTTTACCCCTCGGAAGCCCTATAGTGATGTTTTTATGAGGCTGTCCGATTCAGATAAATGGGGGAACATTTACCCTCAGGTTTTTGGTGAATATAACTTCCGCTCGGATGAGGATCACCAATACCCTATCCTGATTAAGGAAGGAAGGCCTGACGTACCGACGATATCTAAACATTTGAGGTCCTTTGCGTCGCCTGCCCGGATCGCAACCCTTGTGCTGTGTGAAGGTAGAGATGCTCCTACCCTTCTGGGGTATGAACCGACGTATAATAGTTTTCTTGAGGACCGGAAAGCATTGGAGAAGAGGAAGCTAGGAGAGCACTCGGACGCGCCAGCCCCTGTCCGGAGGTATCTGTCCGTTTTGGAGTACTTTGATCAGATGGAAGCTCCGGGCGGATTGATGCAAGAGCCACCGGAGACAGATGCGGATGGGATACCTGCGCAGGCTAGGGCCGCTGTTGCGCCGGAGGAATCCCCAGACGGAAGTCAGCCGAAGCTCCTCCCTGTGAAACAAGAGTACGAAAATGTGGAGGTTTCGGAGGACTCGAGATATATGCTCCGGCAAAGGCAACGGACATTCGTCGCTGGACCTCCTAATCCATGGGCCCCAAATTTCAGAAAGGTAGATAGGAGTGGTAGTGTCCCTACGACCAGGGGAGTCAGCCAGGAAAAGCTGGAGAAGGCGGTGGCCGAAGCCGACAGGAGATCTTACACTGAGGGTATCCTAGCTGCCTGGGAGGTCTTCGGAGAGGAGGTGGATGAAATATGCCCGAAAGCCCACGAGATTGGTTTCAGGGGAGGTTATAACTTGGCCTTCCATGAAGCCTGGCATATGGCACTGGATGCGGTTGGGAATCCCGTGGACTCGCTCCTTCGGATGAACATCATTGTGCCTGAGCGCCCAGTCCCTCCGTTGGAGTTCCCTGACGATTATTATCCGACTGTCCCATCAGAGAATGTTCATGGGGCGGCAGCAGAGGATCCGCCTGCTGACACGCCGGAGGGGGTAGGTGTGAACCTGTCGGCGGTGCCACCCCTGAATGCATCGGAAATAGTTTCAATTGATTTGCCGGAGGCTGCTTCCCAGGATATACCGGCGACCGTTCTAGCTGATGTGCCGGAGGGGATTCCCCATAACATACTGGAATCTGTGCCAACCAGTTTGACGGAAGCTGTTCATGCCAATGTGCCAGAGACTGCTCGTTCGGCCCAATTATAATGTTGTTGTTTTTCTGTTTTCCCTGTACACAGTTTGCATTGTACTATAGTTGTGAAAAACGTTAATTACAGTTACCTTTGTTTCTGTCGGCATGTATGAGACATTAGTGGTCCCAGAAGCAGATCCGGGAATGTGTGTCGGAAGGCCTCTCGCTGGAGGCCGGTAGATAGTTTGATCATATTGATTATGAGGATCCACTTAAGTGCCGATAATAGTTGATTGTCGACAGATTAGTCGGATATGGGATAGCCTTGTAAAGAAAGGAATAGTACCAGATTGCTGGTGGCTGTTCATAAGAGTCCCAGATAAGAATAATGGTCCGGACTATCGCCGGAGGCATATAAGGATCCCAGATTAGGGTAGTGTCCGGATAAATGTAGCGACCTGTGATGCAGAGTCGTCCGGCTTATCCCTCGGATATATGCATAAGATAGCCCCTTGTTTCAAGGGAGGGCGTCCGGACTGATGGGACGATAGCCTTGGGCCATAGGATGGACGGCAGGTTATAACCGAGTCAAAGCTCGCGCCTGCCGGAGCCATAATGTTAAGCAAATCATTTGGAATAGTTGAGTGGTCGGCAGGCTATAACCGAGTCAAAGCTCGCACATGCCGGAGCCACGGTCTTCATTGCAGCGACCCGGCAAAGCCAGACGGGTATCCAGAGCCATGGGATGGACGGTCGGGTTATAACCACGTTGAAGTGTGCGCCCGCCGGAGCCATGGGATGGATAGATTGCCCAGAGCCATAGGGTGGTCGGCAGGTTATAACCACGTCAAATCGTGCGCCTGTC
>NMUG010009018.1:0-11423 GCA_002855965.1 Monotropa hypopitys
GGAAAACGCTAGAATATTTATACGGGAATGTACTTGACTAGGGATTCCCGGGATGGTCGCTCCATCCACGACATTGTGCACAATGGGAGTAACGTTAACCCTCCCAATGGTCTTTGGGAATGATGATGGGATAACTCGGAATGGACCTGACTAGGGATTCCGTGGTGTTTCCATGTTGAGACAGTTAGGATAACCCGGAATGGACTTGACTAGGGATTCCGTGGTTTATCCATGTTGAGAAAGTTAGGATAACCCAGAATGGACTTAACTAGGGATTCTGTGATGTATCCATGTTTAGAAAGTTAGAACAACCTGGAATATACTTGATTAGGGGTTCTGTGGTTTATCCATGTTATGAAATCAATGAATGGAAATATGGAAAGAAAAGAAATGAATATCTCAAACATCCAAAGTTGTGTATGAATCCAATACGTGATGATAACGATAGTTGGTGTGGCTCGCAATGTGAGTTATAGTTAGATATCTTGGCACGGTGTTGGTTTGGGATCCTTAGTAGATCCGTAGAGTTGTTGTACTATAGTAGTAAAGTTGGTTGAGTTAAGATTAGATGTTGCTTTGGTTGGACTTGGGATGTCATACCCTTTGTACTCACTTGATGTTGCGGTTTTAGTTAGACACACTTGGTTGGCAATACGCCTATGTCACTGTTGCCTTGAGTTTGGTTTACACTACATGCACTTTGGTTTCTTTACTATTCTAGTACCTTTACTTGTGGACACATAGGCATGCACCGCATGTGCATGCTATGTAGTAGTTAGGGGTTTTCTCACTAAGCTGTGATTTTCTCAGACTTTCTTTCTTTTCCTTTTTTTAGTCTGTGTTGCAGGGCTAGACGAACGTGGAATTGGAGTCAGCTGCTGGATTTTCTTGGGCTCAGCTACTTCAGTTTTAGTGGCCTCACTTGTACTTTACTTTTCAATTACAGTACGTTCATTTGTAGTTCTTTTACTTTGTACTTGTAGTTCTTTGTTCACTGTAGCAGTTGTAGTAGGACAGTACTTGCACTTCACTTCCGCTCTTTACTTTATTGTACTTCTCCTTTGTACTGCTCTGTGATGTAATGAGAAATTCAACTGAATGTATCTGAATGGCAAGTAGTTGTATCCCCTATTTATTATTAAAATTGTATTTCAAAAAAGTTTGAAAATCCGGGGCGTGACAACTTGGCATCAGAGCTTTCGGTTCGAATACCTTGGAACCGTGGGGAGACACTTAGTATCCATGGGTTCTCTTGGTCATTACATTATTCTTCGGTCGTGTCTGTGTGCTTGATGTACTCTATCGCATCATGGCCTTGTGCCTTTGAGGTATCCTGCTTGTTTGTCTCCTTCCATGAATGTTGAGTCTCTCCATCCTTTGGATGTTGAGTATTGATCTCTTGTGTCAAGCCTAGTTGTCTTGCAGTGTTTATATGCTCTTGTGTCCTCGATCCTAGTGACCGTGGTGTACCTTTGTGATTATTGGTTGGTCTTAGACTCCTCTGTTTCGTTAGAGTTGAGGTTGTGGTTTGTGGTAAGATGAGATTTGTGGAAGTGTTCGAGGATTGTTGTCGTGGTTACCCATCGTCTTATCATTGGTAAGGTGGAACTTGGGTCTTGTTGGCACGTTGTGCTAGGATTTTGGTAACTTTGATGTTGGTTTGGTGATTAGTAGTATCCCTTGGAGCCCTTTTAGTGTCAAAGTTTGGTTGCCTTCCCATGTTGGGGTGTGAACACTTGTATAGTGGTTGGTAAAATAGGCCTTATGGTCCGTCCGAGTTTGTGTTCACTCTTTTGTTTTCGTGGAAATCTTGAGGCATTATCGAGATTTTCTAGTATTCTTCTTTTAAGGGGCATGACCCGTTAGTCATATCTCTTTGCTAGATTGACTTGTTGTGCTCGTTTTGGATTTAGTACGATTCGTGTTGCCATTGTTGGTTAAATGGTGAGTATAAGTTCGGCTGCGACGTACCTTGTTTCCATTTGGACACTTTCCCTGCATTAGTTTGGTGATAGTTGGCCAGAAGAAGTTCGACATCGATGTTCGCTTGTTGTTACTTGGGATTACTGCTCATATGGAGGCTTGGATGCTCCTTGAGAGTTGCTTATGTTTCTCGTGTTCGCTCGGGTCTTCTTGATTGGATGGCATTAGTTGTCCCCTTACGGGTTAGTTGGATGATTGCGAGTCGTACCTTGAACGCTTCGAATAAATTCCGTCGTTTGAAATCTTCTCCAATCAAATGGTGAAAGTGATCCTCTAGATGCCAATCCTTGGCTTGTAAGGAGTTGTAGGACCCTTGATGCCTTGCGTGTTCATTGTTGTGAGTCCTATTGGCGTGTCCCTTACCGCTTGTTGACTTGTTAGACCATTGTTGTATGTTTTCTCTAGATTAGGTATGGGTTGGAAGTTCGCCATTGTAAATCCGTTATAAGTGTTGAATTCTCCCAAGTGATTGGTGTCATTTTGTGCAATTGTTCTGTCCCAACCTTGATGTAGACTGCTCTTGGATAGGCGCATATGCATTTTCTCGATTGGATTCTCTTGTGGTAGAGTTGGTTGTATGGTAAGAGATTACCCCAAATTGAAGGAACTTAGGAAAGACAAAATATATGATGTGGTACTTCCTTGGTCAACATTCTTTGGTGTTGATGATTATTGTTCGTTATCCGTAAGCTTCATGTTCTAGGCTCCTTTCGAGAATTGGTCGTTTCCCATGTGAAGGCACGTTCGGTGATATGGTGTGTCGTGAGGAAGCACGTGTGAGGTATCATTTGGTCGCATATGTCTACGAATGGTATTATGACCCACTTCCCTTGGTTGGTGTTGGTTTTGATCGGTGTGATCCTTATCGGGGGTTTCCTTTTTTTCTTTTGACGGACCATCTTTTTTAGCAGTTGCGTTTTGAGCACAAGTGGTGTATCCACTATGTGATATTCAAACTCTAGTGGCAAAAGAGATTTTGACTTCTTCTTGGTTGTTTCTTCTGACGCATACTTCTTGTACCGTATGTTTCATCGACCATAGGTTAATGGGTCTTGGAAAATTTAGGAAGCCTTGTGTTCGATTAGTCGTGGGTTATGGGTCGACATTCCCTTGGTTGATGGTCTTTGGCACTGAATCGGAGTCCTTCTTGTACCTAGTGTTTGTTGTGCTTGTATTTCTACTCATTGCGGAGCTTGTTGACTCCTTGATAGAATTCATTTGAATTGTCCTCCATTCAACGTATGTTGTGAGACTTGTTAGTTCTTGTATGATGTTTCTTTGACTTGCGTCTTGTTTGATGCATGTGGTGGGACTTTTCGCGTTCCTTGTGGTATCTTGTTTGAGTTACATCTTAAATTATGGATCACCCATGTAGTGTATCATTTTATTCCGAACTTCTAGTTGGATGACGTTTGTCGATCTTGTTTCGCTCCTAATTTCGGTAGAAATCTCCCATGTTCGAGGGATGTTGTGTTCCTGTCACGCCCCGGATTTTCAATCCATTTTTTTGAAATCGTTTGTTAAATGGGGAAACAATCATGGATCATCACAATTTAAATAAAACTAAGCACCAATACATCCGATTCCACACCAATATGAAAATCCGAGAGTGAAAGTAAATAAATGAAAGTGCAACCACAAACCCTAGAGTAGTAGAGAGGGAGAAGTATCAAATTTAAGTCTTACAAACATCTTACTCTATTACAAGCCCAAGAGGCCTAAATTTAAAACTAACGAAAGTACATGAGTCTTCCAAATGGTTCCAATGCATCAATGCTCCCAATCATTCAACAAATGGTTCCTTACCTGCAGAATCTAAAAAAGAAGGGCGTATCACACCAAAGTAAAAAATATCTATCAACTAGCATGTTTAGGACTGGCGTGGACGAGTGTGTGATTGTTCAGAGTTATATAAACAATATGCATGAGACAATGTGATTAGCACACAATATTATAGTTTGTGTGTGCCAATCTTGCTCCTTTTAGTTAGTTTTTGTTCCTAGTTGTTTGTTAGTTAGTTGTGTCTTGTACATATGCGTTTGATCTCGTTTTGTTAGTTTTTGTATCTTGTACAGGTTCTTTAGCATTCCCCGGATGAGTACGGAAGACCACGGGAGTCCCCAAACCATCGAGGATCCATTTTGAGCACCAAGAAGATCATTTGGAGCCATTTGATGCATGGCCATGTGGTAAAATGGACATAACTGTTTTTGCATAGCTTCGATTGCCCTTTATAATATGGCGTTGGAAAGCTATAGACGAGACACATAAAAGCGAAGCAAATGACCAATCTGCAAAATGTGTACCGGTCGACAGAGGCTAGGTAGACCGGTCTACGCTGTGCAGATCTGTGAGAAATAGCTCATTAATGGCATTTTTTTAATTGTTTGATGTAGGGACTATATGAACTTTGTATATTTCATAGGAACAACGTTTTTACATCAGATTACATTGTATTAGGGTTTTGGGAGGGGAGAGCTTCTCTCTCTACCTCCCCTCCATCTTCTCTCTACATTTGTACAATTTTAAATGGAGCTTTGTAAGTTTTTCCTTAATTAATGTTGTAGATTATCTCTTGCTCTTTCTATTTCTGTATTTTACTTCATGTCTTGTGTTTAGATTGTGAGGCCCCGACCCGAATAATTAAATATTAAATAAATTTATTATTTTTTTAGCGGTTTATTTGAAATTATTTTGAGGATAAATAAGAGTAAAATAAATAAATTTGAAATTTATAAAGTTGAAGTAGGCTAAGGGCCCAAGCAAATAGATAAGAAAGGAAGAAGAAAAGGTGTCAAAGGCCCAAAGAAACCAGCCCCAAATCCGTCCGGACCAGTCCAGTCCGAACCCTCCAGGCCGGACCAGACCAGGCCGGACCAGCCGACCAGCCCAGCCCGGACCCGTACTGCAACTAGCTGCGCGACAGCTCTGCCGCACGTCCCATCCGGACTGCCGCCGCCGCCTAACGCGATGGGACAACACAGTCACAGGTTGCAGACTGTCAGGCCAGGTGCTCAAACCTGACCTGGATGGGACAACTCCCTGCTCCGTTTGGCAGGAATAAGGTAAGGTCCAATCCGCAATTAATAATCCCAACTACCACCCCAGACTCCTCCCAAACCCTATAAATACCACCCCTTTGGAGCATTCAAGCCCCACACCAGCATTTCATCCGGATCACAAATTCTAGAGAGAGAGAGAGAGTCATTTCCGAACACTTAGCCGTTCGGCACAACTGTTCGGCCGAACCATAGCCAATCAGTCTTTGCTCTCCACACTTCTCCAGAAGCCTCCGGTTTACACCCTTGTTCGGCCAAGCCCTTGCCGACCAGTTCACCAGTCCTCCAAACAAGCCTTCAGTTCACTGTTCCACACTTGTTCGGACCAGCTCTCCCGCACGACCTTCAGCTCGGCCAGACCCTTGCCAGACCAGGAGCTTTGCTCAGGTATATCCTTAGTCCTTCAGTTCGTTTATTTTTGCCCCTATGTTCTATTCGGCCAGTCCCTTAAAGGACTTATAATCATCTCGGCAGAACACCCTTGGCTCTGCCAGAGCTCCTTACCCTAGCATTCGGTTCGACACTAAGCCAAACAGGTCCGGTTTATCTTTGAACTCTCCGGATGAACCTTACCTCAGCTCGGCACACCTTCCCTGACTACTACAAAACCTTATTTATCGCCCACCATGCACTGCCGACCTCCCATATGTCGGAGCATTACTGCTCGGCAGAAAGGACGGTCCGCCATTTCTTATGTTTGCTTATTTCAGCTCGGTCAGACCTTATGTTGTTCGGACAATTAGTCCAGTAGACTCGTATTTCCCTTAGTAACACGTTCGACCGGCCAGAACACCCATTGCCGTCGTTCCCGAACTGCCTGTGTTCGGCAGTAAGCAATGCTCACTGCTCGGCAGAACGGTATGATGAGACCCGGCCATTTAGGTCGGCCAAGCTTCAGCTTGATCGACAAATATCCCAGAAACCCCTAATATGACCTTGCAAACCATTTCGACCAGTCACTTGCCCGAACACTCAAAATCCCCGCACAACCTTAGACCGACAGCCGTTCTGGCTGTTCGGCACTCTCTGCTCGGCCAGCTTTCAGCTAAGCAGAACTCTGCTCAGCCAAACCTTAGCCTGGAGCCCTCTGCTCGGCGACACCCGTAGCTCGGCAATAGGACATTTCGGTCCAGAATAACCTCAGACCAACCAGTGTTTTTCCCCAAGCTAGGCCAGTCGGCCACTGTCCTTTGGACAGGAGGTCTGTTCGGCCAGAAGGCCCTTCGGCCGGATCAGTAGCTTATGTGGCAGATTTATTAAAACTTAGAAGTAATGTTTAAATCATCTTTTGACAGATTTGAGGATTTAAAGTTAGCAAGAGATCATTCCAAAAACAAAGGTGAATCACTGTATATCTCCTTTACTCGTACAAATTTACTAAAACATGCTAATCATTGAGAAATGTATTTTTTTATGCTATTAAGCATTCACCCTATTATGTTGTTCTTCAAACAAGAGAAAATAGCATGCACTCTTCTTTCTATTACCATGGGTTGACAAACAGGAAAGATTTTATGATTGAACGGCATGAACGGTGACACGGTAGCTCGGCGCCGGGGGCGGAGTCAGAAATTGGCGAGGAGGGGGAAATAAGGGATCAATAACCAGATTGATCACAGTGATATCATGACTCTGTGTCTTACGCTATCTGGGGTAGCTCCCCAGGGATCACTGGTGACCGTGAATAGCAGCATGATAAATCATGTCGGAAAGTCAAAAGAATATGGAAATAAATATGTAAACAAAGGTAAACTATGCGCTCAAGGACGTTGAGAAGGCCATAAGTTTTACTTGGAAATTCACGTACAGGTTTTGGGCTATTAAGCCCCACATATTATGTTCAAAAGATAGGAAAGGTGATTTCGATAACGCATTATTATCCATGGAAACTTGTAAATCTGGTATACTGTGATTTCACTTTAGCTTTTATCTTATGCGTTTTCTAAAAACCCTTTTCAGGTACCAATGAAGAATAGCTTGGAGCGCAGTCCTTTATTGTACTCATATCTTAATTTCTGTCTTGATGTACCCTTTTTGTAAAGGCAATTTATAAGCCTTCCCATCTTTCGTTGTACTGTTATTGAACATTAATGAAAATCGTGCACACTGGGTTTCGTTCAGCGCTTCCGCTATATTATTGTTGTGAAATCCATAAACTCGATATTAGTAGGCCTTTGCGAGCTTTCTCGTTGGCCGGTCATGGACCCCGTTTAGGGTTGAGTCGTGACATAGATAATGCTTGTCATTTCCATTTCCATTTCCATAGTTGTTATAGTATAATGGAGGGGTAGCCTCCTAGGTGTGGTCATGGAGTGACTAGCACTCCTTGACTTAGGGTAGTCCCGACTTCACCATGATTTGTACTTGCATGTGAGTAGTTTAGGGTAACTTATGTTCATACATTCGGTCTTGGCTTGGTGGTGTTACCACCTTGATTATGTGTTGCCATTGATGTGGTACATATAATGTTTGATGCTATGTCCCGCCAAGTGCTCGATAAAATACACCATTGGACTAAGTCACCTTGAACCCACTCACTTATCAATTATTGGATGTCTCGAGATTATTTAGTAGTTTGGAATATGTGGTTCTCATCTTCGGTCTAAATTCGAAGTTGTTATCTATTCGATGGGTTGTCGTCAAGTCCATTGGCACATTCTATGCCATTAGCTATGTCACTTCCATTGTTAGATGCGTTGTCTTAATTGAACTGAATCCTTGCTCCCGTGTCATCTCTTGACTCCCGTGAAGTCAATTCTATCTTAAGTTTGGGGTTTAGTTACCTCTATGACCATTCCACTTAGTTAGTCTAATTTTCATCCATTTAATTTAAGTTTTCTTTCATTACTCTCTAAACCAAAACCAATTCAAGGGTAGCGTCCTTCTGCAAACACTCGGCAAAACCAAGTCTTTATGGTTCGACCTCGAACTTGCAAATTCTCTAGACTCCATCAACTCTATATAGTTCGACCTCGAACTTGCCGCTCTACTAGTTAGAGTAGTAGTTTCGTGTTTTATAAATTATCTTTTGCCTAGTTTCTCGATTCCCATTTACCGACGATGTAGGAATCACACCTAGCACAATGCAAGGCAATGATCCGGTTTCTACGAAATGACTCTACTAGTCAACATGAATGAGTGTTATCCAAGGGATACTAAGGTCAAGTATCTACACAAGTAAGCATGTACTATTCTCATTTATTTCAATGATTTCACGATGTCAAGTATAAGGGGATTCCATTACACGTATATCCCGTAAATGATTTAGGTCATCATTCGTACATTGATTTCACATTTGAAGTGACAACCCGAAATTCCATTACAAGTATATTTCGTAAGTGATTTGTTATCAATATTGATAAATCCCGGGATCCCTAAAGATCAAGTACATTCCGTATTTATCCAAGGTCCAACAAGGTGGTATGAATCCCGGAATCCCTAAAGGTCAAGTACATTCCGTATTCACCCAAGTGTTATTGTAACGTTGATAGGGCAAGGTTGGTATAGTGGCTCGTCAATACACTAACCAAGCCTAATCCGTCTTCCCCAAAGGCCGTTGGGAGGGCTCACGTAGCCCCCATTGTGCACAATGTAGTGGGTAGAGCGACCACCCCGGGAATTCCTCAAAATCAAGTACATTCCCGCATAAGAATATATCAATCCCACATCATTGTTAGAAGTCATCTAGACCCGGGAATCCCTAAAGATCAAGTACATTCCTGTCAACCATTATATTCAAGCCTGGGAATCCCTAAAGATCAAGTACATTCCCGTCAATAATTATATTCAAGATTATCCATGACCAACCATTAATCCAAGGGTTCATGTGTTTGCAATTCATTTCATTCCCTTACATTTAAAATTTCAATTTACGCAACATGAGACAATGTGTGACCAATTTTCATAAAACATGACCATTACCCCAAACCCATCCGTTAACCTTATTTAGGCCCAATTTCACATATCCGGAGTAAATTTCATCATTCGATACCATATAGACCAAAAACCCCAAATTGGTGCATTTGGGTTTATCAAAATTGGGGCTTTTTACATATGTGATTAAATCATGAAATTAAACTTTGCACAAGGTGTATATGATCCTAGGAACTCCATGAAACCCATCAATTTTACTATTGAACCATAAACCCTAGGTCAATTTCATCAAAACATGTTATACCAAAAATTTATACAAATTGGCAAGATTTAAAAGAAGAGAGGGGGAAGGCACAATCATAAACATAGCTAGAGATGGAAATCTCCTACCCCAAGAAGCTTTAGCAAACCCTAGAATCCGAAACTCGGTGAATGATGAAGCTATGGTGCTTCCCGGAGAGCCCTCGGTGTGTAGAACACCCTTTGTTCTTGCAATTTCTTCAAAGAAGCCTTGGAGGGCCTTCGATTTCTAGAGAGAAGAGAGAGGTTTTGAAGGGGGAGATAGTTGGGAGGTAGAAAGAGTGAGAGAATATGTTCTGAGTGAAATGTAGGGCTAAACACGTTCATAAGTTTGAGTAAAAAGAGTAGGAAGTGACCAAAATACCCCCGGATAAGTTCTGCAAATTTGCAGTCTGCGCAACCGTAACCGGTTGCGCACAATAGAGCTACCGGTTTGCGCTACTCTCGGTAGTTTCCTGATTTTCCTGCAGACAGGGAAGCAGAACTGGGTGTGCCCCAAAACTGCGCTACCGGTTGCGCTAGGCTCAGTCAGACACCAAAATCTATCATCAAAATGGTTTTGAGCCTAACTCCTTCGTTCGAACTCCGATTGACGCGATTCAAGTCACGTTGGATTCGTAATTGAATTATCTACCATTATCTAGGGTCAACTACCTCAAAATCGTGATAAGATTTTGAGATAAAATAAATCAAGATTCATGAATCGATTTAAAAATACGAATTTAAATTCCGGAAATATAACTTGGAAATACGAGTTGTTACAGTTCCCGTGCTTGTCTCTCTATCGATGTTGCATCCTTGGCTCCAATGTTAGTAGTCCCAATTTCGGTTGCGAGACTCTAGTAAAGTTATAAGCTGTTGTTTTCGTTTGTTGTGCTTTTGCATTGAACGTCGCTTGATCGTCGACAAGAAGTTCATGGACTTAAGATGTATGTATTCGTTTGGCCGTGGGAAAGTTGGATACGAATGCATATTGTGGTCTAGACTTGGTGTGAGTTTAGTGTCATGCCATGTTGTTTGGGCTTGGCACTTGCACATTTTGACATGTGTGGGTGCGTGAGTACTTTTTGGTTATGTGATATACGTTTGACGTGGTGAATTGGTTTGAGAAGAGCTACCAGCCGGGGCATCTCAAAACAAATCACCAAGGTCATACGGTTACCATACTAGGATGTGTGTGTTTGGTGTGGTATGTCTTTTGGCTCGAGAGTTTAGAGCATATTCATGCGTTGCATTTATTTTCGGTTAGTTCGTGGGTGTTGGTACGATGACGTATCCTCGCAAATTATAATTTGCCAAGCATTCGTGCGATAGTCTACCGTATGTCGGCGTATCCTTGGCATATCGGCGTATCTATTGCGTATCGGCATATCGATGTATCATAGACGTGTCGGTATATCCTCGGTGTGTCCTTGCTATGTCAGCATATCCTCGATATGTCCTTGGCATGTCGACGTGTCCTTGGCATGTCCTTAGCGTGTCAGCGTGTCCTTGGCGTGTCTCTGGCATAT
Source organism: Monotropa hypopitys (assembly GCA_002855965.1). Taxonomy (NCBI): domain Eukaryota; kingdom Viridiplantae; phylum Streptophyta; class Magnoliopsida; order Ericales; family Ericaceae; genus Monotropa; species Monotropa hypopitys. The sequence continues at coordinate 10,727 of NMUG010009018.1, forward strand.
CCTTCGCGTATCGACGAACCGTAGTGTAATTAGTGAATTTTTTTAGGATGACGACGTGATAATTACTGACGTGCAAGTTTGTGGAATCGAAAAGAAAGTGCGACTTATGTACCATTGTTTCAAAAAAAAAAGAGGAAATAAATTTTTTTTGTAAGAGCCGTAGCGGGAAGGCGGTAAATCCATGGCTTTCGAGGAGATTGTTTCTTGTAGAATCCTCCATCCTTTAATTTGTTTTGTGGAATCAATTCGCATCGGCGTACCCGTATTGTATCTGGAAGTACTCTCTTGTACTATGGCATCCTTGTGAGTCTGTGGATCGAGAAACGTATTCTTGCATTGCTACTATCGCGAGTAGATCGTTGAATGTCAAGGCGAGGTCGTACCTTTGCGAAAACGTGTGTCTGTTAGGTACCCGAGCAACCGTATCGAATCCAATGTCCTACTTGAAACTTATTATCGTATCTTGTAAGGTTCACCCGTTGAGGATTGAAGTTTCTTTCGTTTCGATGGACGGATGGTTTGGTTTTCATCCCCTCTTCTTTTACTCAATTTCGAGGACGAAATTTCTTTAAGGGGTATGAGATGTCATGACTCGATTTTCTGTGACCCTTTAAATTAAATTGGTTGATTTTTTTGTAAAGAGGAACCTTAATAAATCTTTTTATATAATAAAAATAAAAATAATTATTATTATTAT
>NMUG010009019.1:0-11422 GCA_002855965.1 Monotropa hypopitys
CTATTTTGATGGTGCATTATTTACACAAATATAGCATTTATAAAATAATTTTAGAATTCCTTGAATTAAAGCTTAAATGTTTAAATCTTTATTTAAATCAAGGAATTGTGTTTACGAGCTTAATTTCTACATCACTCTCATATTTAAGTCCAAGAGATTGTTCATCATGATTTAAATCTTTCTAAATTCTCTTAGGACTATTTGAAATTCATTTAAAGTCCCTTAAACTTGTTTTCATCTTTAAAATATTTTTTTAGGGACTTTACAATTCATAAAATTTATGATATAAGTTTCTAAAATATTTTCTATGGTTATATTCTCATAAAGGAAACTTATATAAAATATAAATCTTGAATAAAACGTTTTTAGTATCTTCCCTTAGTCTCAATGGGCCTTCATTTTAAATATTTCAAAATTTGTTCTAACCGCTATGGAAACTGGCATACCGCCCGGTATGCCGGCCGGCACACCGGTTCCATACCGGATTTTGGCAAAAATGGGCAGTAGGTTAGCCAAACTCAAAGGAACAAAATTTATACTAACCAGCATACCGGCCGGTATGCCGGCCGGCATACCGGTCCCCTACCGGTTGCCTACCGGCCTTTGTTAAAATGTGCAGATTCAAATTCAAAAAGCGAAAATATTTACAACTATGCCCCTGGAACGGCTACAAACGGCTATATGAGTATTCAAGGTTATTTAATGCTTGCAAAAGACTTGGGAAGAGCTCTTACAACTTCTACAAGCCTCCATACATACTAGAAGCTTTCAAAGAACACACTCTCTCTTTCAGGCTCTATTCTTACACTTTTATATTGAGGCTCAAAATTGTAGTAGTTGTAGACATTCATTGTTATATCTCTTATGCCTAATTTGTAAGGAGAATTTACTTCTCTATTGGTTCTTGTATCTCTCATTTATTGAAGACCAAAGAAGTAGTTCTTTGGCATTGAAGAAGGAAGGTGGGAACCACCTTGAGAAGGAGCTCACTTGTAAGGGTTAGACAACTACCCAAAAATTGTAAGGGTTTGTCAACCACCCGAAGGTTGAATAGATAGTAGAACTCTCACCATATTTATGAGAGAAGTGGATGTATAGTTGGAGATTGGATCCTCCAACCGAACCCCTATAAAATCCTTCTCTCTCTCTCTCTCTCTTTTTTTTTCTCTTATTCTAATCTAATTTTATTCTTTCATCTTTCAAGATTACTTAGCTTTATTTCTTATTCATTGTCAAAATTAATATCATAGTTACTTTACCTATCTAATCATCAAGAACCAACTCAAAACCGGAAACTATGACCTCTTGGGACTAGACCCCCAAGAACCTGAGGTGTAATGTAAGGAGTTGCGTCGGTGCTTTTAATAGATTGGTCATTAAGCTAGTTGATATTAATTTCTTAGCATCTTGCTTCAAAGTCTTATTTAGTTTAAATTTGTAATTAGACTTGTCTTATTTTAAGTAAATTTTTAATTGCATATTATTTTATTTATACCAATTCACCCCCCCCCCTCTTGGTTACTCTTGGACCAACAGAGAGGATGACGGCATCCTTCTTTTCAATCCGGTCCTCCAACATCTGGATGTAAGCCCTTGAACCCCAATCTTTCAAGGGTCTCTCTAGTGCATTTGTTCATGTAGCTCTACTTCTTCCAACCTCATCAGGAGGTGTGGTATCCCGTCAAATGCCTGAAGGATGGTGTCGTCCTCCGAATTTTGTTGGTCCAGGTCTGGTTCCTTCTAGTAGCCCAGGTAGAGACACTAGAAATGTTGTTGGATCGATCGAAAACAATGGAGTTGTTTATAACTCCCATTAGAGTCGCCAATTGTGGGTTCTGGGGACCATGACTTCAAATGGATTTCCAATTGAGTTGATTCTGATCCTAATCCTAATCCTCCTGGATCATGGTTCTACAAAATAGGCCACCGTTAGTGCTATCTAGCATTGCCCATCGGAAAGTCACTCTGATACCTAAGTCAAGAAAGGTCTAGAGCAAGATAAAAGGAAGAAAGTAGAACTATAGGATGGATATATCGTGTGCCTCTTTGTTCGGTATGCGTTGGGTATTTATAGGCGTCCTCTCGCTCCAAATATAGTATCCTACCCACTCCCATTCCATAAATTCCAGTGCAATTCATGGGATTGCAACTCTCCCAATACATCCATTCATCCAGAGAGGTTCGTGAGATCCTCCATGACCCTTGTAGTTCCTGGAATGCTCAATGATTTTTGGTCTGGTCATTTACACAATGGTCTAATGACCAAAGTCCACTGTACCACCCATTCTAAATATCTCTTGTCCACTTCCTACCTACACAGGCTATGGTCTGGAGACCATGTGTTCATGTACCAGATACTTGCATCTACTATCGCACTGCCCCTGGGGGCCTATGTCCTATCCAACCATTCCAATTCTGTCGTCCATGCCCTGGTCCAGTTAACACAGGATGCTGGGGACTGGCCTCGTTGGTCCGATATAGGTAATGCTACCGTACTTCCTTTCTTTTGACCTAAATCATACCATTAAGATCTAACCCATCAATCCACTATTCCATTGGACCATTTTCACATCTTGGGCTTGCTCCTTTTACCCGACCCAAAGGCCTGATTTGGTTCTGTTACCACAATATCACGACTGGACCATCAGTCATACTGATACAGAAGCCTTTTGTCTTTTTTTGGACTGAGTTGTACAGGTATATCTTTTTCTTTGTACCAATACTGAGACATTCTATCTTGATTTGAACCTTTAACTCCAGATTTTTGGATTTGGTTTCTTTAGGACTCCCCATAGCACTTTTAAGCCTTCATTTAGGGTTGAGAAACAATTGCAGATGGTTCCTCGGATACTAGGGCACTCTAATACCACCAATGTTTATTATAAGCCTCAAAGTTCACTTACTAATGCCAAATTACCTGAAACTCACTCCAAATAACCTTGTGAGCAATATCTTTTAAACAAATAGATAACTTGCATGCAAGTATAACAAGATATACAAAATTGTATGTCTAACAATACCCCCTAATCACTTGGGAGTAAAGTAAAAAATCTCTTAAATTTATTTGAAAACGATATAAATTACAATATAAAAATTATGAATTTAAATTAATATTATAAAATGTTATGTAAAATGTTATGAATTCGAGTCATTGAAGAGATGTATATCACATACATCTAAATAAAAATCTATGTTGTAGCATTCATTGACTTAATGGTCAATTAACGAGTGGAGGTAAGTGAAAATAGAATCCAAACCTTGGGGAGTAGAATGTTGATTCTCATAGATTGAGGGAATTTCTATACATAATATAAACCCCAAATGGTGTTAGTGATTTTTACCTTTCATAATATGTATAAAGTATTGAAATTTACCCTTCATAATATGTACAAAATGCTAGAGCTACAAACACTAATGTATGTGAATGTATTTGTGTGTACTAGAGGCCGAACATATGTGATGCATGTGCAAGTCGAATTTTTACATTTTAGTCATGAAAGTTATAAAAATGTTAGGATCATAATAATTGAAAACTTATTTCATTAGAGAACAAATTCGATAGAATCAAAAGTCTACATATCCTAAAAAGGGACACAAAAATGATGATCCTCCTTTGTATAATAAAATATATAGATTAGAATTAGAGATGACAATTTGTATCAATCCGATGGGTTCCCGAACTATAATTAAACATTTCTTTTGAACCATAAATGGTTTTTTCCCTATGGGGTATGAGTTTGGCATGGAAGAGACCAAATCAAATGGGGAATGATTCGTTTCTAGTTTGACTGCTACCCGAACTGAATCAAACTTGTGTAATTTTATAAATACCTTGTATGCATATAATTAAAATGACTATATATATATTGTCACACCCCAATCCGGATAATTATCCTAGAAAGTGACATGGCGGTATCAAAAATATAATCTATCGGTCAACAACTCTAAATAAATAACTCCACAAATTGGGAAATGAAATCTCACTACTTCAGTAGTACTGAAATGTACATACTAAACCCAAAAACTTGCAAAATAAAACTCTGATCCATCTCACATGTTGTATAATCATGGTATAAAATCTCTGAAGTAGTAAAGTAATAAGAACCTCTAATGACGGTATAAATAACTATCAAATGGAAAATCAGACAAGACCTACACACGCTACTGCAGGTGGGCAGGTGGGCAGGTGGGCAACACTAGTCGCTCACCTAGAAACGAAAGGGTATAAAACTCATCAGCAACGACGGCTCAGTGAATACTGTAAAACAAAATGAATAAGAGCATCTATGGATCGTTTTTTCCAAAAATATATTTTTAACCATATCTTTTGTCATAAAATCTCTTTCTTTTTTCCATAATAAAAATCATATATCTTTATATCCTTTATTCATATCCTCTTTTCCTGACATTCAAACCACTTTTGTTTTTATATACCAACTCTCTTTTGTTTTGTATCAAAACTCAATCTGAAATATTCTAACCATTCCAAATCCTTATATTATCCTACAATTCATTTCACTGCCCTTATTCAATGTTTCTTCCTATCTTTCCTGACCTTCCTTTAATCATCTACCATTCATCTCTTTCCAAAATTCCTTTTAATTCCTCTTATCTTTATAAAACTAAAACTTTTTAATAAACACGTCTTTTCCATATTTAAACTTCTCTTTTAATCCCTCTTTCATATCTTCCTTTTATTTTCAAACTTTTTTTCAATTACCCATTTCATTATACCCCTTTTCAATTATTTCATTTCATTTTCTTTTCCTTTCTTTTACACAAACCACCAGATCTAATAAATGATCCATCAAAAATCTCATCATTGTTGTGTCACTAGATCGGATAAAGGATCAATCATATCTAATCATCATATCACTGGATCGGATAAAGTATACATCAATATATCACATCTCATCGCATCTCAGCTCATCTCCCAGCTCTAACATTTATCAGACCCAAGAGCAATAGGCCCTTCTCCAGTATTTATCAGACCAAGGAGAGGTAGGTTGTCATCGATAGTTACTTCTGTATTTCTTTAACCATATAGAACGGTCGGATTAATGGTTACTCCATTATTTATCTGACCCTGTAGAATGGCCCAATCAATCATTATTCTATTATTTATCTGGCCCTGGAGAATGACCCAATCAATAATTACTCTAGTATTTCTCTTGTGAGACCTCGGCCCAAGAAAAAGGCATTAATAAAATAAATATATGATTTGTGAATTCTTGGAGATTTTATGAAAAATAATGTCAGAATCAAAATAAAAAAATGGGGCATTTTTGTCCAAATTTGAGGTTTAGTGACATTATGGTAAAGAAATCAAGGCATTAGGGATCAAAATGATAGAATTCAGAAGCTGGGGACCTAATTGGAAGATAGTCAAAGGACTAGGGGAAGTCCGTTATTGTCCCGACTGATGATTGGCCAATCATTGGCCTAACACCGAGATCTGCCGATGTGCAGGGAGTTGTCCCATCTGGGCTGGCCAGTTCGGCTAACTTATAGGACTGGTCAACATTAAATCCTAGGAAAGTCCACACAACAGGTCTGGGCAGACAGACTGGGTAGAGTAGAGGTTGTTTTCACACATGGTCCTGCTCTAGACAAGACTACTCAGGTAGGAGGCTGTTGTGCACTCCATCCGGCCATGATGGCCTAGGGCAGTGACTGATCAATCACCATAGCCGTATTGAGCATTCAATGAGGCTGGGTCTCCCTTCTTCACTATAAATAAACCATTCCTTTGCATTCATTTTTCACACCCTCCATTCTTGCATTCAAGTCTTTCCTAGAGAGAGAAACTCTGCCCAGAAACTCTAAGTGTCCAACAAATCCTTAGTCGAGCACCCAAACCCCCTGTGGCCAGAACTTGGCCCTTGCTTCAGATCAACTAGACTACTAATTTGGCTCCCCACTATTCGACAAAGACTTTCACTATCCAGCCATCCTATCCCCGAACAGACATTGTGCTCGATAACCTACCTTGAAAGCTCAGAAAGTGTTCATCCTCCGATAAAAGGTAACCATGCTCTCATCCATTTATGTTTTGTTGAATCTTCATGCACACATTACTCAGTCACGTATAATGACTATCCGGCAGACCAATCGAAGAGTTTTGCCACACCTTGCCGACCTCTTGACTGCTCGACAGGTCTGCTGTCCCACATTCTGCCCAGCTGGACCATCGAAGGTCCTTGGCGCACTGATTTCATCTTGGCAGACTCTCCTAAGGCCTTGCCACAAACAAAAGCACAACTATTAATCAATGACTGGTCCGTTTGATAAGTTCCTAGTATGGCACAACCTTCTGTTTGTGTTCGACAAAGACACTTTTTGGCTTAGCAACCTTTCTGCACTACCTTGACTCACATTGTGTTCAGCAGAGTACTAGCAGTTGGCCAGGCACTATACTGTGTGGACTCTCTTAAAGTCTTGCTCGGTTGAGCTTCTTCTCAGCTCGGCAATGCATGTATAGACCTCCTTAGAAGAAAACAACTCACCCCTTATGTTTTCTCGACCTCCTTATAGGCAGAGCACTTGTGCTCGACTTAGTGTCTGTCCGTTTTTTGACAAACTGGTTGTTATATTCTCGACTGAGCCTCAAACTAATCGGGATTTTTTGTCCCTGACCAATAACGAACTTGTTTCGATCTATTTCGACCGTTCTAAACTATGGAACCTATGGTTCCTACATTGATAATGCTCAATCAAATAATACCTTAACTGGTCTGGATGCCCTTGTTTGACAGATCTATAAATTGCCCAAATTTGTCCTTCCCAGCTCAGTTAATGTCAGGCACAAGGCCATTTATGCTCGTCGAGCTGCCCTCCAGCCAGAATGTGATCGGCTAGTAGTCCTCCAGTCCGGATTGACCTTTGTCCATTAGCCTCTAACCTACTTTAAATATGGCTAGTGTGCCCTTCTAGTGGCCCTTTCGCCCATGTTACACCATTAGCGTCCGACCCAGTAGGCCTCCGGTCTAGCAATGTATATAGAAAGTCCTCCGGCTTGTTTGTGAGAGGCTGAGAGCCCTGGCCTGTTGTGATTTTGACCAATGTTGCCTCCAGACCATATGTGTTCGGTCAGTAAGCTTTTATCGTATTTCTAGCACGAGTATGTGCTCGGATAAGTAAGACCCCAGCCTTCTTGTATGAAGCCACTAACCCTTGATCCTTAAGAGTTTGGCCATTGTATTCACTTTGGCTAAAGACTAGTCGGCCAAATTCGTCCGGAAGCCTAGCTTGGCAGAGAGCCATGAATGGCTCGACAGTATTAGAAATGATGAATAATGGCCATTATGTAATGATATACCAGATTTGGGTTTGTGAAATACATGAGGAAAAAGGGACAAGAAGGCAAAGGAAATCCAAAAAATTAGGTGAATTTCTATATGCCTCTGTTACTCGTATCTTTTGAAGAACGTGCTTAGACATTGTGAAATGTACGATTATGTGTTAATGAGCATCCCCGTGATATTATGATTTGATTGTTGAAAGAAATAAAAATTACATGCACATTCTTTTATTGTCATGGATTGACAGTCTGGAAAAAGGTTTGATATGATTGAATGGCATGAACTGTGACATGGTAACTCAGATGTCGGGGGCTGGGGCTGGGTTTGGAATTGATGGGGTAGGGGTAATAAGAGTGGGATCATGACCAGGTGATCATTGGGTGATATCACGCCAACTCTATATACATATAATTTACCTAGGGTCGTTCCCTAGAGATAACTTGTAACGTGAAGACTAAAATATGCCAGAATATCTACAAAATAAGCTATGCGCCAAAGGACTCGGGGTGAACGCCATAGGCTTGATTTATACATGATTTGAGGCCGATGAGCCTTGATTACAATGATCTTTGCAGGCTGATGAGCCATATGATTACTATGTTGAGAAAATGAATGGTTTGATCGCTAATATTGACTATCCACAGAAACTAATAAACCTGGCATATCTTGATTCACTCTAGCATAATGCTTATGCATTTTCTCTAAAACCTTTCAGCAGGACTTGAGGAAACCTAGCTCGGAGGCTTAGAAGATAATCACTTTTATTGTACTCTCTTGATTGTAAAGGCCATTATAAGCCTCAATTATTGTAAAAAAGGATCTTGTGGGTAATGAAAATCTTATTTATCCACGTCTGGTTTTTTGTTCATGCTTCTGCTATAAATTATTGCCTTATGATAGAATCCATTAACTCATTAGTCAAGACCATTGCAAGCTTGCTTGTTGGCCGATCATGGCCCATTTTTGGGTTTGGTCATGATAGAAGTGGCATCAGAGCTGAATTATCGGATTCTAAACAAAACCTAGAATTAGGATCAAGGCACGCACTAGTCACACCAAGCAAATAAAAAGTTGGAGATGTATTTGTTCTTGGAGATGGATATGATAGGCTATTTTAGATGCTAATATGTATATATGCACCCTATAGTCATGTCTAGCAGCGATTGTAGTCAGTCCAACGACAACGGATACTCCTATGGCCATAACGAGCTTGGACTACTTGAAATGGCACCCGAGGAATAGGAATCCCTTCGAGAACAAGATCTCTTGATACAATGGTCATGGCATCTGATGTCATAGACAAAATTGTGAATCGATATAGGGACGAGTCTGAGCAATGTACTTGGGTCGTGATCGACTATCACTTGGGACTCAGATAGCATGCTTGTGCCAAAACTAGAGACTCAATTCAGCAATAGGAATTCGAGTACCTCATGACCAGATAAAGAACCATTCTCATCAAGGAAACAATAATGAACTTCACGAACAAGACCCAGAGCTTGAGCATTGGTATAATAAAATAGAGGAGTAAGAGGAAGTTCCTTTAGTATGGAAGAACCAAGGTTGGGACATTGAACCCAAATATGGGCTAGATGACAAGGCATGCGATTTCAATGTGAATTGATAAGAGTGGGTTTATCCTCCCTGTGAGTGGCCCAGTGACTCGGATAGTGAGTAGTACCCTAGTAATTCCAGAGTATTCTGTAGTAAAATGAATCAGTTGCATTAATATTGTTTCCCTTTTAATGTTTTGCTGACTTGAGAACCTTATCTAAACAGAATAGTTAATACGAGAGAGAATGGCCAAGGAAATGAGGATGGTCGTGATGAGATCACTGAACTCTTAGAAATAGTGAGAATGCTTGTAGGAACCATCCAAGCTCAGCAGGAGATGATCCACCTATATTTCCAACAACTAGAGTCGGTGATCGAACCTCCGTCAGCTATAGAAGAAGTAATAATAACTCAACAATTTGAGGATGGGTTGGGGCTTGAGATTCAACGGATTGTCTTCCCCCTCCAATTGCTAGCATATACCAAGAAAGGAAATGGAAAAAAACACAACCGAGGAAGAACTGGTCATCCCAAGAGGACAAATTTCAAATGAAACTAAAGAGGAAGGAATGAAGAATGAAGGAGGCAGATGCCACCCTACCCCAAATATAGAGGCTACCACTATAGAGAAAACACCTGCAAAGGTTCCAAAACTTGTTTTAGATGCAGACTAATCGGTCATCTTAAGAAAGACTACACCAATATGCGGGCAGGAGAAAATACAGTACCAATTGGAGCCCCCATATCCTACCCACAGGGGACCCATAATGAATGGGGACAAATCAGAGGCAAAGGCAATCTTTTGCCATTGTTCTGGGAAATCCCAAGAATGATGAAGGACTATATCAGGTAGAGTCCTCATCTCAATATCCCCACTCATGCCTCATTTGATCCCACATACTCGTTCATTTCTAAATCCCACATTGAGCAAATTTCTATAAACCCAGAGCCCTTGGGGTACGATTTGCTTGAACCCGGCCTGTGGGTAAAGGTGTCTTATGCTTCGCGGTCTATAGAGATTGTGAGGTATCTGCAAACCAAGTGGTAACATAAATAGACCTGATTCATTTGGATATGATACACTTCAACGTCATTATTGGCACAAATTGGTTATGCGAAGATTGGCTGTACTGAGAAACGCCACACCTTTAGAGAATTTAAAGGTGGGGAGCACCTATACTATTCGTTAAGAAGAAAAATGAAACCATCCGACTATGTGTCGACTACCGGGAACTAAACGAGATCATCATCGGAAGCACATGACCAACTAAGAATTACTATTTCGTTATGGCATGACACACATCTTGCTTCACATGACTATTGGCCACCTTTTTGAATACTAGGGAACCTTTCACTGAAAACCCAGACTATAATTACTTCACACTAACTAGTAACCTTGGTTCTTAAAAAAACTACTCTAACTCCCCTCCCTACTTCTGGAATTTCTGTATCATGGTGACCGATTCGAATTGACTTTGATTCCACGTGATCTTTTCAGGACATTTGGTCATTTCATAAGGAGGGTTGTTTTATCCATCAAAATGCTCCCCTCATTTGTTTGGTTTACCATCCATCGATTTTACCAGATCCATGTCATTCATCTTCACTCGTTTTTTTTACCAATTTACTTATAACTCTAATTCCTAATAATGAATATCCTCAATGATAATCGTAAACTCTCAAAGTTAAACGTTATTCATATCAGGATGCTAGTTTGTCACCGATGAATATCCCTTTGAATTTCTTAGCTTTAATGGAGGCACCAGTTTGTCGTTCCCTTCTCATTCATAAATCTCCCTATTTTCTCGAAGTGTGTCCTCCCATTTATCACAACATTTTGACTATTTGATCATTGATACCCTTATTAAAATGTAAATCTATTCATAGGTTTTCCTTTCTAATCACACTATGGATAGTTGCTTTTGAAATTTTATTGGTGGGATCAATTTAATAACCCGATCGTTGATTAGCTATCCTTTGAAAATCAGATACTTATACATGCTACCAACCTTATATAAAAACGTATTCAATGAACCAAGTAGCGATAATATCATCAAAAGATTATTCGATTAACGTGGGGCCCAAGTATCAATCACGTTCGATAAAGATCTATGATTCGTATCCAGATTTTGGAAGTCACTCCAAAAGGCAATAGGAATGATGATAAAATTTAGTATTCCACTCCCAAACAGATGGTCGATCTAGACGTTGGAAGATTTATTACAAGCCTGTGCATTGGAATTTTAAGGAAGCTGGGAAGAACACCTACCTTTGGCAGAATTCTCTTACTACAATAGTCATCAAACAAGCATCGGAATGTCACCATTCAAGGTACTATACGGAAGAAACTGAAGAACATCATCACGCTAGATGAAGATCAGAGATGTGGAACTTATGGGACCAAAAATCGTGTCAGCGACGTAAGAAAAGATCAAGTTGGTCCAAGATCAACTAAAAATAGCCCAAGATCATCAAAGGAGCTATGACGACACTCACCAAAGGGAACTTGAGTTTCAAGAAGGCGACAAAGTATTCTCGAAGGTCTCACCAGATAAAAGGCATCATCA
>NMUG010009020.1:0-11420 GCA_002855965.1 Monotropa hypopitys
CTGACTAGTCGGCCCTAGGCGCCGATTTTTAGAATACTGGATGAACGGAGACAGCGGGAACTTTAGCTGGCCTTCGGTCACGACCATCAACGGCACTGTAATGTGGTCCTCCGAATATGTAACCAGCGACCCAACCTCCGCACAGGTCACCGTGCTTGGAATCTTATACCGACGGACGAACTCTTCAAACTCAGTAATTTCTCCCCTGAAGTAGCTAAGGTAAGGGCATGACTCGTCGCTCCCTCTCCTGCGCGACCCTCTTAATTCAAAGGCCGATCATCCTCCCGTGGCTGCATATGAGGGTTCAACCTCATCAGAGAAGTGCCGAATGATATTAGCCCGATCGGCAGCCGGAGGATGCCTTGAAGAAGATGCTCCGGGTGTGGAGGCAACGGCCGGAGACAACGTCTTCGAACTCGCTTCAGGAGTAAGCTCTGTGGGAGTCGACTGGAACAAAGGATCCAACTCAGAGTGCGATGAAGTAGAAGACAGGTCGACTATCTGATCCATGACAAGAAAAGCAATGCAGTTGCCGAAGGGTATGAAGCTCTCCGGAGGCCTCTTACGCAAAGAACAGAACACTGAAGGTCATGCTGAGCAGACCTATTTATAGGTTCCTCCCAGGTACGGGACACAGCTATAAACATTAATAAATTAGCACACTTACCGAGGCGGTCTGTTTGACCTGCGAATCGGAGCGCGACACGTGGCGCCCCTTGACAGTCGTGTCTAATCAATGCTCTAACGGCTGTCAGGTGACGTCATAGATGACGCCGAAGAGAATAACGTAACCTGCCTCCCGGAGCATGGTGTCCGGTAGACCAATTTCAATCTTTCCTAAAAATTTTGTAAAAGATTGAGGGGCTATTGTGGTGACCGGACCCACGCTCTAGGCAGAACCTGCTATAAAAATCCATCACTAAGGCTTCGGCCAACAAAGACTGTCCGAACCGGTGGGTCTATGCTCAGACCGACTGGCTCTGTACGAACAGCGACCTACGGCAACTCCCTTCGCTACTCGGGACCTCCCTTCGAACGGACCGGATTATTCCGGAGGGTCACCAACCTGTCCCTATCATGGGGTATCCGCTTTGATGCACCGTCCGTACGACCTAACCCGATCCATCAACCGTCCAGGCCCACTAAAAGGGCCCTCGACGTGCGGCCCACTCAATATTCTTGAGCCCCAAGACACCATCCCCCTATAAATACCCCCATGGGGTACTGTTCATGGGATCGATCAATCCAGATCTTTGATCTCCGACCGCTACCGTCCGTCCTCCTCTCGTTTGCTTTGCCCTCTCCTCAAACATCTACTAACTTAAGCATCAGAGGCCTCATTGGTCACAACCGACCGGCGGGCACTAACCTTCATTTTTGCAGAAGCCAAGCAGGGGGACTCATTTTACTTGTCTGCAGGGACCACTCAAGACCGTCGGCCATAACCGACCCCTCAAATCCGAAGGATCGGCTACAAAAGAGCCCGACAGGCAGAAACCGGCTACCACACATGTCAACAAATGAAAGTAGAAGATCAACGACCAGCTGGGTTATTGCAAAATCTTCCTATTCCGAAATGAAAATGGGAACATGTGACCATGGATTTTGTAGTGGGACTACCTCGTTCTCGGAAATGGTATGATTCAGTATGGGTGGTGGTTGACCGGTTAACAAAGTCAGCACATTTTTTTCCAGTAAAGACTACCTATACAGTTGATAGGTATGCATGAATTTATGTTGATGAGATTGTATGTTTAGACGGTGTACCAGCGTCGATTGTCAGTGATAGAGATTCGAAGTTTAGATCTCGATTTTGGATAAGTCTTCAACAAGCTCTAGACACTTCTCTTAAATTTAGTACATCTTTCCATCCGCAAATAGATGGACAGTCTGAACATACTATATAGATTTTGGAAGATATGTTATGGGCTTGTATACTTGATTTTGGTAGAAATTGGAATGAATATCCGACTCTAGCAGAATTTGCATACAATAATAGTTATCAAAGTAGTTGGCATGACACCGTATGAAGCGTTATATGGCTGAAAATGCAAATCCCCAGTTTATTGGGATAATGTGGGTGAATGATAGCTGTTAGGACCTGAAATAGTCCAGCAAACAGTTGATGGTGTTAAACTTATCAAGGAACGATTGAAAATATCCCAAGACAGATAGAAAAGCTATGCTGATAAAAGAAGACGTGCATTAGAATTTGATGTTGATGATTGGGTATTTATTAGAGTTAGTCTTTGGAAGGGTGTGATTCGATTCCGAGGGAAGAAAAGATGCCTCCTAGATATATAGGAATGTACAATATTGTAGAAAGAGTTGGAGCTATGGCATACCGGTTGGCTTTACCTATGGAACTTGCTCGTTTACACGATGTATTCCATGTGTATGTTGAGGAAATATATGGCAGATGAATCTCATGTTTTACAAAGTGTTCCTCTTGATGTGGAACCAAATCTGTCTTATATTGAAGAACTGGTGGAAATTTTAGATCAATCAGTACGTTTTCTTCGAATGAAAGAGATGCCAATGGTAAAAGTGTTGTGGTGGAATCATTCGATTGAAGAAGCCACTTGGGAGACTGAGAAACATATGCAACGATATTATCCACATATATTTACCTCAGGTATTCTCTAATTTCGAGGATGAAATTTCTTAAGGTGGGGAGGATTGTAATGTGCATCCTAGAAAATTTCATTTTAAATAAAATTTTATTAATAAATAAATAACTAAAGTGCGTGATTAGTTATGGGACTGCTTTTATTATTAAAAGAACAAGAGAAAGGGGTAAAGAAATTTAATATATTAAAAATGGAGTTGATTTTAAATTTCGTATGAGAATAAAGGCCTAATTATTAATAAAATTGATTTAGGGTCTTATGTGTAATCAAGAGGGAAGTGAGGGGGTGTTAGCGTAATTGGCCAATATCATGCAAATTTTGCAACGTGTAAGTATTCGCAGTTGAATCGTACGCGTGTAAATCTAAATCAAATTGTACGAGAAGAGAGTCATTCGACTGAGGGAGGAAAAATCGAATTTGTGAGAGAGAGTGAAGGTCGAAGAGGGGAGAGAAGAAATCAAATTGGAAAATTGGAAAATCTCAAATCAACTCAGTCAATTGGAAACACAGAGTGAGAGAGGAAGTCGCAATCAAATCACGAATTGGGGAAAAAGAAGAGGCGAGATCGAGATCGGAAGACATGGAGAAGGTACAATTATATATATATATAGATAGCTTCCTGTAAGGACCACTTACGTGCGGACTAAATATGGACCACCATTTCTAAATTGAATTTGAATGATACGAACCATTCAATGTCTTTAAAACGTGTTGATAAAGGTACCCGTGAGAGACAGTAAAAAAATGGCCGGGTTTGATTCATCTCGGCAGTTTTTTTTATAAAACTGTAATGAACAGTCTGTATAAAACTGGCTTGGATGAAGGTCTTCCCGAGCATATTTTTATACCATTTTTTACAGGGGCCCTAAAAACATTTTCTAAACACATTGAACGATTTGGATCTTGAAAATTTGATCGAGAAGTGGCCCAAAATGGTGGTCCATATTTAGTCCGCACGTAAGTGGTCCTTATAGGAAGCTCACTATATATATGTACCATCGTGTGTGTATGTCAATCGCCATGTGTGTGTATATATGAGAATCGTTGTGTGTGAGTGTACGAAGTGAGGTGCGTATACGTGACTGGGAGAGAAGGTACGCTAAGGTTGTGTATGTGTTAAGAAGAGTTAAGCGATTGGAAGTTTGTAGAAATGAATTAACGAAGAAACACAGTTACACAGAGGAACAACGAAAACATACAATAGATTGTGTTATCAATAACTTGCGGGAACCTGCGGTAACCAACTCAAATGTCAGTAGCATGTGTTATCTATAACCTGCGGTAACCATCGGTAACCTGCGGTAACCATCAATAACCAAGTTCTTTGAGGTTATCGATAACCAGGATTTCAAGTTCCTGGAAAATATATAGAGGGTTATCGATAAACAGTTCATTGGGGTTACCGATAACCAGATTTTTGGGAAAAACTATGGAAGTGAAAAAAAGAGAGGAAATAATAGGATTTAAATAATAATTAAAATAAATCCTATTAATAAATAAAAAATTAAATATATGTTATTGTAAACATTATTTCAGGAGTGATTACAAATACTACGGAAGCGCCGAAAGAATAGCAACGTTATTTCGAAAGGCCAGGTGAGTGAATAAGAAATATTTAATTTAATATTTTAATGCATTTTATTAATTTGCGTACATTGTTGGCCTGTAAATAAAATAAATTTAGAATTCTAATTATTGAATTCTTAATGCACTGTTAGTTGTATAATAACACATCCATGTTGTGCAATTGTGAATGATGATTATTCCATTTCTGATACTGAATTGTTAAGGATGTGTAGAACTTTAAATTAACATTCATACATCATGAAGCATGATTTGGTGTTGTGTTGTGTAGTGATGGTGTTGTGGTGAAAATGGTGTTAATGCATTATACATACAAAAGATTTTCATGTAAGCTACGAGCTTGTGAGATTGTGGTACCAAGGTGTTTACGAATCCTATAGTAAACTACGAGCTTGAAGTAACACATGTTGAGCATAAATTTGCCATATTACAAAAGTGGTTTTAAATGCATACATATATATAACATTGGTGTTTCAAGAAAGTGTAAAATAAAATGGGAGGTGCATTCGAAACAGTAGTTGTCAATTGGTGAAAGAACTTCCATTGCTTGTATTTCTGTTTATTATGCTATTGTTTTCCTGCACATTATATATGGTTTCTCTGCTTTAAAAATTATCATATACTATTTCTTATTCATTCATGGAATCTAATTTTGGGTTCCAATCTTTTGACAGGATCTAGGATGTCCACTACTGGCCAGGAGATGTAGCTTCAAGAGGTAGATTAGAAGTGTTTTTCTTCTCCTTTTGTTCATATTCCGTTGTGCTTGTAAAAGATGTTTTTGAAAAATAAATAAATATAAGAACAGTAGTAGAAAAAATATAGGTAATATTTTGTAGTTAACATTTTTTTGAATGTATGTGTATTTTCCTTAAGCATTATTAAGAATCAAAATTAGATTTTGTCATTGCCACCTCGGATGATTTTTATTCTAAATAATTATTGTCCGGGAAGGGGCGTGACAATGTGTGTAAACACATCCCAAAGTACAATGTCACCTATAATGATTTGAAAATTTATAATAATTTTTGGAATATTTTCTTGATGGCTGACTCATGTATTTTGTTTGTAATGTTGATGGAGAATGAAAATTACTCGAGGAAGGTTGATTTCGAGTCGTATTTGATTATTATGTTTGTTTTCGAAAGTGGTTTGGTTGGAATGTGGGAGTTTGGTAGTTTTGTGGGTGATTTGAGTTGAAAAAGTCACCATAGCCCTTTCTCTACCGATAGGGGACCACTCCTATCGTTACCAAGAGGTTTTGTTCATTCTAGTCTAGGCATGTGTGCCCCTCTACCGATAGAAGATTGCATGACCTATTTCATTACTTTCCTAAGTGTAGGAATATATCGTCACACATAATAAATTCTTGAAAGTCCGAGGTCGAATCCACAAGGAATTAGATGTGGAAGGTAACTCTTATTTTATTGTTGGTAAAAGAATGAGAATGTGGAACAGGATGTGAATTGTGGATCGGTGATTCACTAAACTAAATGTGTACTTAAAAATAAATTAAAGAATATTGTCATGGTTCACAGGTTCAATTCTCTTCTAACCAAGAATAATCATTTTCTTCCATCAAAGAACACATCTCGGGACTCAGATTACTAGTCACAAACCTTCGATGAAAGATTTCACTGTGAAAAATAATATTTAGATATGCATCTCCTGTGATTTGTCATGAACCCCTTCGATGGAGGATGTAGCAGTGAAAATCGTATTCAAGAAAGATGGTTATTCAATAAATCTTGATTAAAATAAAAAAATATGTATTCTAGAATTGACCGTACATGGGCTTAAGAAATGGATGTACCAAACGAAGTTTGTCGATAACCAATCAAGAATATATACAAATTCGAAACTTATTTCTTAAGATGAATCAACGAAGAAAATTAAATAACACACAAGAACGAAGTGTAGGGGAATCTTGATTGTTACCTGTTTCAGTTTGAATATCACCTTTTGAATCGAGCCTTGGATGCTTAAATCAACATGACGAAGTCATTAAATGATAAAGAAACCAAGGATAACGAATGATTTTCACTAGCATCAAAGATGTAAATTAAATATGAGAATCTAAAGTTCAAGAATAAGAAAATAATACCCAGTTTCTCTAATTCAATCCTACTGCTAAATCCAAATATACTGAAGCATGAATAATAAATCATAAGATCCCCCATATAGTGTATAATACGACCTAATACACTTACCTGATATAAAAATACCAAAATACCCTTAAAAGAATGATACTTGCTGAGTCCCATTCAAGTTCATACGAATACAGTTATGGTCAATGATGCTTGTTTGTTGCACCAGTTGCTGCAACATGTACTTGTTTGCTGCACTAGTTGCTGCAGCCTTCACTTGTTTGCTGCAGCCTGCACTTGTTTACTGCACCGGTTGATGCACTTGTTAATGCATTTGTTTGATGCACCATATAGTACAACAGTCAACAGTACAACATCAAGAGCAAGGGCATCTGACAACATGAAGAGTACAAGCTGTAACTTTTTTTTAATTCTACAAATTGTAATTGCTTTCTTTCTTTCTTTCAATTTTTTATGAAACTAGATGGATTATTGGATGGGTATCCTTTCTTTTGTAATTTCAAAATTTCACTTATGTAACTTGTAACTTATAGTAAAGTTAAACTTTCAATCAAATAGATTGTTAAAGTTTTCTTTAGGAGTTTCATATCCTCCATTCCAATAATTGAAAATCGATGGCCTCGTGACACGACATGATTTCAAAAGGCACGACACTACACATGATTAAATAAACAAGTCGGTATGATACGATTCAAAAAACACGATACCAAGTAAATGGATCGGTACGACACGACACGATTCAAAATAACACGACATGACATGATTAAAAAAGTCCAGCACGACACGACACGCCAAAAAAAAAGGACAACGAAGTCAACGACACGGCAAGACACAACACAATTAATTAATCGGACACAGAAGGACACGTTGTGACTTTTAAAAGGCATGATCCGACATGGCACAATAGAGTAAATTGGCACGACATGAGCACAGTATGTCACGGCACAACGTGACACGATAAAGTAAACAGATTGGGCACGATACAACACAGTATGCCATAACACGACGTGACATGATAAAGTAAATGGGCCGGACACAGTATGACATGAGCACACTATGTCACAACACGATATGACATGATAAAGTAAAAAGACCGGGCACGACATGACATGAGCATGGTATGTCACGACACGACATGATACGATAAAGTAAACGGGTCGGGTACAACATGACACGAAGAACAATTGGCATGGAAGTTGAGTGGCACGGCATAACACGACCCACACGTTTGATAACATGTTTTGCATAGGAGATATAGAGGTTTGTTTTATCGGTAACCGCTGGAACATGGTTTATCGGTAACGAGTGTTTTTGGCCTTCAATCATTTCTCTCTCTCCTCTTATCTCGTCTCCATCCCGAGCCTTCGACCTTTATTAAAACTACACTCGGGGATTAACAAACAATGCATTTACCCTGCAATTTCCTCGTAACTCATATTTAAACATGTTAATTCATAAATTCCATAAAAATATATAAAAAACAATTATAATCATGCGAATTGGGGAATGATATGCTATAAAAGCATGCAAAATTATGTTCTCAACACTCCCAACTTAAACTTTGTTAGTCCATAGCAAATCCAATTAATTTAACTTAATTCTAAAAATAAAAATAAAATAAAAAAACACATGATAGTTCCTTTAAACCGTGAGCGGCCCTGGTAGGACAAATAAGGTCTCGTGAACATTTTTAACAACAATAACTCACAAAATACAATGAAATCCTTCCACATAGAATATGAAGACATGCGAGACAACTAATAGCATTTTTTCTTTAAAATTGAATAAGGGTCCTTAAGAAGACAAAACGGGCAAACAAAGATCAATATGTTATCAAATCATGAAAATAAATCACAACACCTAGATAACATGTGTGATTAAGGTTTTAGTCGCATAGTAAGAAGCAACCTAAAAGTCTTTTCGGACCAAATCTTGACTTCGATTCTCACTCTGTCATGCACTCAACAAATAAAATACTCGAAACAATGTACATATTACAAATTCTCAATATGTGCAGGCAAAAGATATATAATAATGAATCCAAATATATTCTGCACATTATGACACGAAGGAAACTCTATATTAAATGGATACATGATCTCATGAAAGGAGTGCTAAGCCTTAGGAATTATATCTATCCATCAAACCACAATCTAACACCCTCAAGGATCAAATAAGACTTCAATTTCGGTTATAACACTAGGTAAGGAAAACATGTATTGGGCTAAAGTTATAACTTAAAAGTGTATGAGAATAGGCTATCTAATAGAGGGCAAACCAAATAATAGAGATCTCGTCACCTAACTTGTTTCTTACTGTTCTTTTCAATTCCGCCATATTCTTTTATTTTTTCACCTTCAACACATCCCAACATTAAGAAGAAATGTTTCTCCCCCTTTTTTCAAATAGAACACTATCACAAGCACAATTTATTTTCATTTACCACCTTATTTCTTCAATAAAAATGTTTCATGAAAAATGCTCTACATTCGAGGGAGGAATGCGACGTTGCAATTCTTAAAATTCTTATCAATTGCATATCTTAATTATTAATTAATTCTTCATTCAATTAATTAAACTAAGCATGCATAGAAAAATAAAGCATACATAAATAAAAAATATAACACTAGGATATACGTGGAAAATCCAAAGTAGGGTAAAAACAACGAGAAAAAATTAAGTACTATAAACTCTGACTTACAGATTTTGCGGTTATAAGATAATCCACGATGATAAGACTCCACTTAATATCTCTAAGTTAACCTTGCCAAAATCACTTTTAAAAAAAAACTTGCCAAAATCCACGTGCACTTTTTCGGTACCTGATTGGTGCTGCTATAAATTCACGTGCCTTCCGGTTGAACATGTTGAATGCCTCAACTTGAACCTCTTTAAAGTGATGAAGAACGCTTCTTGAATCTTCTAATGGTTCATATGAACTTCGAAACAATAACTCTCATGTTGGGTATTTTAATCTTGAATTATCCTCACAAAATAACCCTCAAGAGTATAATATAAAAACCTTTTAATCTCTTTCTATATCAGCATCTATATGTCTCTCTATGATGTGTATATCCTTATAACACTTGTATATGAATATATATAAAAATTCCCGCAAATAGCTTTAGGAAACTGTTGATTCTTCCTTTCTGTCGCAAATTAATTCGACAGTCGCTCGAGCGACTTTGTTCACTCGATGGTGACTCGAGCAAAAATCCTTCGCTCGACTCCAGTGTGTCTTGGTCTTATGATGTGCTAAACTCACCCAACCTGGTCTGGAACTTGCTTGAGCAACTTTGGATGGGCCAGAACACTTCCTTAAGCATCTACAAACTTTCAAATGATGTATTTCCATATATGCTTCAACCCCAATCAAATCCTAATCCCTTCCACATTCCTAAAATAGATGCTTCTAAAAATAAAGATTATAATATTTAATTATATTTTATCAATCATAAAATTTCCAACCTACCAAAATACCAAGCATATCAGATTTTGGACAATAATATCCTCATTTGAGATTTTCATGACAAAACATATACAATGATAACTCTAGCTTAAAATAGATCTGCTAAGTGAATAATCTAGATAACATGTCGTGCAAAGCACAATTCAACATACAAACACATTAGACCATAAATAACTCTTTCTCCTCCCTTTTGTTATAAAATGGCAAATGATTTGAAAAGGTGCAAATAAGCACATAATAAAAACGAAAAGTGATAAACATTGAAATAATAATCAGAAGTAACTCCCCCTAAATAAAATAGCAACTAATAATGGGAAGTGATTAATTTATGCAATAATTATCTTCTCTTAAGAATAGAATGCACTTAACATAGAAAATAATAAATATTAAACTCCCCCTAAAATGGTATGCATATAAAAATGGAAACGTTCTCTTCCTCTTTAATTCTTATCTACTAAGATAATATGCAATTTATACTTATTCTCCCCCTATGTGTGGTATGCATCATAAATAAATAAGAAATCTCCCCCTAAATTTATGCATTAATGAGAATAATATGCAAAAAATATAGAAACCAGTCAAAATATCTCCCCTTTAATATATGCATAATATTATAGAAATAAAATATAAAATAAATTGGAATCTCTAAATTTATTAAGAGATATCAAATTAAATCCATATAAATTACTAAAATGATATAAATTATTTGATATGATATGAATTCTCACACTTGAATCATAATTCATTGTCCTAGAAGCATAAATAGAAACATGAATTCTCATATTACGAACTAACATCCAATATCTATAAAAGTTATTTTTAGAGAAAGTCAAACCATACTAGATCAACATGAAATTTATTTTCTTTTCAACTCTGCCAAAAATAATTTTTTAATTGCTCGCATTGACGGCTTTTACATACAAGAGTACCATAGCAATGATCGAATTTTAATGAGCTTTTGATAATTTTTATTATTACGATGCAATAATTTTTTTTCTCACGATAGCTCATCTGCATACTTAAGTTGCAGTTCTTTCCTCAAGTCATTTAAGCACCAAAAGAAACTTGAGCTTTAGTGGGATCATAATGTCTAATTTTTTGTCAATTCTCCATATAGAAATAAATATAAATAGAATGTAGGTTCAAGGATAACTTTGATCCCAAATATGGAGATCTAAATAAACTCATTTTTATATGGGCAGTTCTATTAACAACCACTTAAATGCTAAATACAGCCCATGTTTTTTTTGTACATTCAGATACAAACTTCACATTTTTTTGAACTGTTCGAAAACTAATTTCCGAAATGTTTTGAACACTTCGGAAACTGAAATCCGAAATAACCTATTTCGTTCGGAAACTAAAATCCGAAGCGGAAACTGTGGGCTGTATTTAGCATTTAAGTGGTTGTATATAGAACCACCCTTTTTATATTAATATGAACAAAGTCTCTTAAATGAGTTTTCATGTATGAATTTATGCATCAAGGAGAATAAATTTTCATTAAGACATGTCCACACATTATTTTAAAATGGAAATATATCGAATTAGGGGAAAATATGCGCAATTTGAAGAGACTCAATAAATTTCAAATTTCAAAAATAACTATCTACCAAAACAAGAGAAAAA
>NMUG010009021.1:0-11411 GCA_002855965.1 Monotropa hypopitys
CCGCTCAACAAACGGGAGGAGATGGATCTAGCCTTATCGAATGTTTTTATAGGCTTCACTCTTCTGAGTTTGAGGGGCTATATGCACAATGGTGGCTAAGACTTGGCTTAGAGGCATTGAGAGTTTTTGGAGTGATAAGTTTCAATGATGAACAAAAGGTGACTTAGGCGTCTTTTAGTTTGAAAGGTGATGCCTTGTCTTGGTGGGAGGCCCTTAGTAGCCAGCTTATGACACCTAACCATGGGAAAATTTCTACTATCCCTAGGGATATTGCTTGGGAGATGTTCGTGAAGCGGTTTAATGACCAATATAGCCCCGAAAGTTATAGGTTGGATCATGAGGCTACCTTTATTTATTTGAAACAAGGTAATATGCCGGTGGAAGAGTACGATGCAATGTTTGCAGCTTTGTCCCATTTTGTGGTGAATCTGGTTAATACAGATGTCAAACGTCGTAGATGTTTCTGTTCTGATTTGGTCCCTACCATTACTATAAGGATGACAACCTTTAGAGAGAGGGACTATGCTGAATTGATCGATATGGCTAGGAAAGTTGGGAGAGATGTGCAAGAAATGTTTGAGCACAATGCTAGTGCCAAGAAAAGTAAGATGAGTGGTAATTGGTCAGGTAAGCCTATCAAATGGATTAGATGTTTTTCTAGTGGGGAATTTGGGCACAAGTCTCTTCAGTATACTAAGTCATGGATTCCCATGACTTCTTCAATAGGTAGTGCACTAGGGGGTGTAGCTAGAGATGCAGTTAGAAATACCATTCCTGGAAGAGTTTTGTAGTCATCCGACAGGGAGAACAGTATCTTTGTATGTGGTGATAGGTACTTTCTTTGTTCCTGGACATCATGCTCGTGTTTTGCTTGATTTTGATTCCACCCATTCTTTTGTATCAGTCACTTTAATTTGTTTGTTAGATAGGTCATCTACTACTTTGTCTTATGCCTTGGCTATCTCTACTTCAGTAGGTGATACTATTATAGTTAACACGTGTTATCCAGGATGTGAGTTTATAGTCAATGGGAAGTCTCTTTTGGTAGATTTGGTGCCTTTGGTTATGTCTGGTTTTGATGCCATTCTGGGGATGGATTTCTTAGCATCACATCATGCTATTATTGATTGTCTTAGAAAAAAAGTGGTGTTTAGGATTGGTGGTGAGGATGAAATAAAATTTATGATGAGAAGAGTAAAAGTAAATTACGTCTTATCTCTAGTTTGAAGGCTAGAATATTATTGAGCAAAGGATGTCAAGGATATCTGGCATATGTTATGAATTCACAGATGTCAAGACCCATCCCGGAATATGACTTATAAAGGTTGCCCGGCGACGGAATCCCAATGAAACATTTCTTTTAACTACACTAAAGGTCCAATTAAACCACAAAAGTGCAAAAGAAATAACTTAGCAATGGAAGGAAATACCATAAGGATCTCAAGTCATAAAGTACTACCGCCAAAATAAAACAAGTACCAAGGCCAAACACGGGCCACCAAAATAATACCATGAGTACATATCACATCTCTTACACAAAATCCCATAGGGATGTCTCACAAACTACTCAATACTACTAATAGTGCGAAGAAAATAAAAGAGAGCGAACTCATGCTAGCCAAAAGACCCAACACATCATCTAGATGGAAGTGAACCTGATATGCATCCTCACCTGGATACATTTTTGCATAACAAAAGAAAGCAAAACATATCCAAGAATATGTTAGATACAAATCAGTATATACAATCCATAAGTGAAACGTATAACGTAAGCAAGTAAGCACATAAGGGAATAGGTACACAAATGTGACATGCATCTCATATTCATTTCCATTTCTTCTTATCACATCATGATATACTGTTCACAATAAGTTCTCATCTATTTCAATTTCATTAATTCGATGGTTAAACCAATCAATGTATATGGTCAACTCCCATTGGGTCCCCGACCATAGCCCCATCTAGCAATGCATTGCAATTGGGTGAATCAATCAAGCCTTTACTACCCCACCTGGACTTACATCTTATAATCAAGTATGCCGGGGTACTCTTTTTCACACAGCACAAGCCACAACTTCATTCTCGAACAAACCCTAGTGCACAACATCCGCACTTCATTCGCGAACATCACCATCGCCCATCTCTCTTGGGCTGGGCGGGTTGGGTCAGTGTTTAGGATGTACCATTGTGTTTTTTGGGCCGTGGTTTGGGCTGTGGGATCCGTTGGGATGGAGCTTGTTTTCTTTTGTAATTGAGTGATCAGAGTTTTTCTTGGATGCCTACTGGATGTAAATGTGTACAGTGTACAATTATTATTAATGTATCTTCGCTTTTCAAAAAAAAAAAACAAGTATGCCGGGGTATTTTATAATTATTCACTTCTTTTACATCACTCCATACTTGGCCTCACTTCTATTCCACATTTCATGTTCAATGATCCATATATTGTATGCATACTTTAAAAATCAAGATTCATTTGCATGGTATAGTATGAGTGACATCAAGCATTCACATAAGTAAGTAAAGCATGTAATCACATGGAATTCATGCAAAGGAACCATCTAAATCACGTGTGTGACATGCATCTTCAAAACAAGAGCAAGTAGGAAACACATAAGCAAACAACCACGTAAACATGTATTTCATACAAGAAGGCATGTACTAAAAAGATCTATAATACTCACCAAGAGTGTGCGTCATTTATGTTGCTCTGAAGGTCCGGGCACCTCACCTGTTCCAACGTGTCTAAGCTAGATAGGTTAATTTCCTTAAATTATTTAAAGCATGATTTAGAGTTGTCTTTTATTAATTTAAGTCAGTAAGACCCTTATGAGACCCTTAAACATCTTTAAATAAGGCCCTACATTAATCTCGGACAAACTCTTAAACAATCCCGGACAAAACCTCAAGTGTTACACTGACCGGTATGGGACCGATATGCAACCGACATAGCGCCCGACATGTTGACTGGCATGCCGGTTAGGTTAAATTTCCTCACTTAAAGACCTTCCGGACCTACTGGTCAAATTTTACATTAATCGGTATACTGCCCGGCATGCCGGCCTACATGCCAGTCAAGGCATTTTCGTGGGGATGGAAAGGCTACAACTTATTAGAAATATTATACAAAGGCCGATAGGTATATGGTATGCCACCCGGTGTACCGGTCAGTATACCGATGCTCATACCAGTTGACACCCGTAGCAGATTTCTACGATTTTTAACACACCCAACCTCGCCAAATCTCCTAAAAACTCGATTATAAACACTCTATTACAAAAACCTCACTCAATCAAGTTGTTTCCCATCCCATAGGGTCAAAATACTCCAATATGGAGGCCTACAAACATTAAATAGACCCCTAAATCTAGTTTTCCCCAAATAAGATCTTAAATTTCGTTTTTCTTAAAAACTTAGAGTTTTACCCTCAAATCTCTATAGAAATGACAAGTATTAGTATAGATGGTCATACCTTGGTTGATAGCAACATGTTTGAGGAAGATCTTAGCTTCTCTTCAAGCTAAATCCCTTCCAAGAGCACTTTCTTTCACTATACCACTCTCTCCCCCAATTTTCAGATTTTTGTGAGTATAGAATGGAGGCTAGGGCTCCCCATTTGCCCCCAAATCTAATCTTGGAGGTCAAAATACAATGCTACCCCTTTCCATAATCCAATATTACAATATTACCTAGTCTAAATTACCCCAGGGTCTTCTATATAACTCTTCCTTTCATTACTAACTCCTAGTTAGGTTTAAGCCTTTAATTGACCCTTATTATTTCATACTTTTATTTTCAATTATTACCCAACTAAAGATTTTAAAGAAATTAATTGTAACGAGTGTGACAACTCACCTTCTCTTAAAGGAATTTCACCCTCGAAATTAAAAAAAATAACTAACACAAAAAGTTGTGGATATTTTGATTTCATTGCCTCTTCACCTTCCCACGTCGCTTCTTCAACACCATGGTTCCTCCACAATATCTTCACCCATGGAATCACTTTGGAGTGAAGAACTTGCTCCTTCCTATTGAGGATCTTCAATGGCTCCTCTAAGTAGGACAAGTCTTCTCGAATCTCTAATGCATCCTCCTTCAAGATATGAGAGGAGTCTCCAATGTACTTGCGAAGCACAGACACATAAAAGACATCATGAAGTCTAGACAACTCCGTAGACAAGGCCAACCGATATGTAGTCGCTCCAATCCTTTCCACGATTTCATACGGACCAACGTACCTTGGAGCCAACTTCCCCTTGCCCTTAAAATAGATAACTCCCTTCCATGGTGAAACACAAAGGAACACTCGGTCACCAACCTCGAATTCCAGCTCCCGACGTCAGTTATCAGTGTATCTTTTCTGTTGACTTTATGTAATCCTCAATCTTTCCCGAATTAGCTTCACACCCTCCGAAGATTGTTGAATTAATTCTGGACCAAGCAATTGTCGCTCCCCAACTTCACTCCAATAAACGGGCGTACGGTAATGCCTCCCATACAAGGCCTAATACAATGCCATGTCGATACTACTTGGTAACTATTGTTGTATATGAATTCCACCAATGTTAGATAATCATCCTAAGAACATAGAAAGTCTAACACGCAACCCGGCAACATGTCTTCTAGAATTTGAATAGTTCTTTTTGACTAACCATCTATTTGCGGGTAGAAAGTTGTACTAGACTTTAGAGAGGTTCCCAAAGCATGTTGCAGGCTATGCTAAAATCTGGATGTGAACTTGGAATCCTTATCACTCATAATAGATACCTAGGTCTCATAAAATCTAATGATCTCTGCAATATAGAGCTTGACATACCTTTATGTAATGGTTCAGAAATTTATAAATCGAATTTAAAATCTTAAATCATATTCTATAGATTTTGATTGATCTTGATATCAAAATCTTCTCTTTATTGATGATATGTTTGATCCTTGAAATTTGTAGAGAATTCAATTTTCAATCCAATGCAACTTGAATCGTCCAAACCAGAGTTTAGACGAGGATTTGGCGTTTAAAATACTCTACAGTAAATTTCGGGCTAGAAGTATCCGCAACCAGTTCCCAAGTGCATAAGTACCAAGAAGGGGAAACCAACCAAGGAACCCGAAACCGGTTCCCCAGTTGCGCAACCGGTTCCCAGAACCGTGCACCCGTAACTGGTTCCCGTTTGTTCACAACCGGTCCCGGACGTGTCTAACTACAACCTATCTTTCTCCCCCCATCTGGTTCCCATCACCCACAAACGCAATGGTTTGGGGCAGCCACAACCACAACCGGTTGCCACTGTCCCCGCAATCAGTTGCAGGGTGTCCGGGAGTCTTTTTCTAGGAATTAATTTAGGGGCATTTTGGTCCTTTTCCATTGTGTTTTAACATAATTTATATGCAGGGTTAGTCCTATTTTTCACTCAGAACACTTCTCCTCCTTTCTCTCTCTCTCTCTCTGTATCTCTCTCATTTCTCTCTCAAATCCTCTCTCTCTCTTCTCTCTAAATCCTAGAAGATTTGGCTAGGAATTGAAAAAAAAACTAAAGGTTTATCGTCGACGAGGGTGAAGAGAGCTACGAGGTGACGTGCTTGGATCGTGCATGTGTGAAAGATCCCTCCTCTCGGTATTTCGAATTCTTGGTGTTCTTGGTGGGTAATCACTCTCTTCTCTCTTGTATGTCTGTATGTGTGGTAGTGTACTCACTTGTTCGTTCTTCGCTTCGAGTCTATGGAGTGTTTTTTATTAGGGTTCATGTGAGGGTGATGTAGAGAGGATTAGAGCCCTAGTCTCGGACTTATATGGAGTCTAGAGTATTCTCTACTTGGCCTCCAAGCTTGTGAAGGCCAAGTGTTCGATGAAATGTCAATTTGAGTTTTGAAGATCGACATGAGTCTTGGGGTTTGTTCTTGAGGTTGTAGGATGTATTGATACTAGTATTTGCCCGTGTCGATGGCACGCGGTGACAAAATCAAAAGCGCAACACAATACTTAAGAGTACAACGAAACTTTAGAAGTTAGAAGTGCCTTCGGCACTGATTCGTGCCTTCGGCACTTTAGAGTTCATTCGTTACTGATACTTGACAAAGAACATGAATGCAACACAATACCTTAAAGGTACAAAGAAACTTTTGGTGTTAATAGTATTTTCGCCACTTATTTGAGCCTTCGACACTCAAGAGTGCCTTCGGCACTAATGAATGAAAACACTTGATATTTGTTTTCGGTATACCATATAGCAATGGCGCGTGATGACAGAATATAAAGTGCAAGACATTAACAAAATTGAGAAAATGCATTATCAAAAATATCTAACTGAGCGGGACAATTAACAGGAAAATATAATTACAAAATATCTGTTAATACAAAATATATTGTTTTTAATTAAATTGACAACTGGTAATAATTACAATTCTCCTCATCGACGAAGTGTAAGGGCTTCTTCAAAATTGCATTCTGTAATAACTGAATTCCAACCCTGAAAATTGAAATAAAAGTAACAATAAGTTAATTGTTAATAATTGTAAATCATGAACACAAAAATTAATTGTTAATAATTGTACCTCTTTTACTCTAACAATACTTCGGGATACACAATATTTGTCGTTGAATTTGTGACACCATCGGAGAGAAGTACACTTATGTGATCTCCTGACGTACATCTTGATAAAGCCACATAAAGTTGTCCATGACTGAATACAGATGTCCACAAATCAACACCCACGAATTTTAAGACTGTCCTTGCGATTTATTAATTGTCAATGCATATGCCAGTCGGACTGGAAATTAACGCCTCGTCATTTCGAATCGAAATTCAGTAGAAGATGGAGTCAATGATATTCTCGGAATAAAAACTAAATTGCCAAATTTGTCACCAGTTAAAATTTTAGCTTCAATAACGCGAGTGCCACATCTTACCACCATCAATCGAGTACCATTACAAAGTCCGGCTTTTGGCGAAATATTTCGCAATAACATTATCGGACAACCAACTTTCAAGTGTAACTTGAATGGAGGTAAGCTTGATGGATCCAAGGAATTCAGGTATTTATTCGGATATCTGTTTGAGACAGTGCGATCAAAATCATTTTCATGGGACATTTTATCAACAACATAGTATGTCGTCATATCCCCAGGGAAGGTATTCAATGCAGCGAGATTAATGGCACTAACATCGTCATTACGTGCAGAGAGTATTGTCCTTTCAGTTAAATAATTTGGAGTAACAGTTCCTGATACATCTAATTGCGGATATACCGAAAATAACAACTCCATAAGCGTTTTGCACTTTTGTATTGTCGATGGAAGTTCCACAATTTCTTTTGGATTGGATCCAATCTAAAAAACATAACAAAATATAGAGATTAATTTGCAATTAAAGAATCATGAAATGTTATGTCAAATCATAAAAATTTACCTCCTTTAAAAATCCTGCAAAATTTGAGTATGATTTGTCTGCACAATTTAGGCGCATGTTCATTGTCAAAGTCAAAACTTGGACGTGTTTCCATAAATCAGAACGTCTCAACGAAGCTCCAACAATTTGCTCATGAATACCCTTCGGTATGACTGGTAGAATTTGTCTAAAGTCACCTCCCAGAACTACAGTTATACCACCAAAAGGCTTGTTGTTGTCACAAATATCTTGAAGTGTACGACTAACTGCTTCAACACAATGTTTGTGCTGCATTGGAACCTCATCCCATATTATTAACTTTGTTTTTCTAAACAACTCTGCTTACCCACTCTTCGTCATCCTCTAAAAGACCTTTAGCAATACACGCCAATTTGAAAGAATCATGCAAAACATCGTCCACGTTGCGTAAACTTTCAAAAGATCTTGGTCCTTTAACTACAGATAACAATAAACGCAAGTAGAATCGCTCACCTGCATTAGGACTGACAAAGTACATTCGTCCAATGGCAAATCCCTTTTTCCTTCAAGTCCATTTTTTGGGATTTATTCCAAACAAAATGTTGAGGAAATTGTTGATATGTTAATGTGCGGGCCAAAGTGGACATTTCTGCCTCGCTTGAATCACAACATGCAAAAAATGCAGTCAATGTCGACATCTATTGCTCAGCCCTAGTGACAATGCTCTCCATTGATTCTGCTGGGTTAAATAGGACATAGTGCATTCCAGGTAAATGGACTATTAATCTAACAACTGTAGGAATTTCTTCGTGCATAGGATTTCCAAACAATCGTCAGGCCACTTCTGGAGGACCAATGTACCTCGCATCAAGATATTCCTGTATCTCATCTATGCTTCCCAATATCATTGTTGTACGATCATGACCCTTGCAGATGTACTTGTGAATATATTTCACGCATCTCATTCTAGCACAAACTTCAACGTTAATATGGCAGTTAAACAATCGCGACAGGTATGCATTATACGGTACTACGTCTCTGTTGTCTACTTGTTGACCCCCCCTAGAATAAACTTTTCCTGTATCACAACGTCGGTAAATTGGATAACCGTCTTGGTCCATAGTCGTCGTGTTTGAAAATTCTCGAGGATATTTCTTCGTGCATCTACCATTTTCCATGCACGGTGTCTGTGGATTACGGGCGCCACAAGGTCCGTGTACCATGCAAGAGGTAACAGTTTCAAAAAGTACAGGATCATTGATTGAACAAGGAAATTCAGCACACACCATTTGATCAACCTGAGCAGTTGTGTGTATTTTATCGGTGCCTTGTAAGAAAAAAAGTATGTGCATGTGTGGCAACCCCCGTTTCTGATATTCGATTGTAAAAACATAGCCAACAAATTTTCCAAATACGTCATTCTTCATGATCTCCTTCATCAAAGCTTTTATTTTTAACTCGAAAACACGGGCTACTAAATTTGGACGATCAATGACACTCTGATTGGGTAGTAATGTCTCTATAATTTCATGCCAATGCAGATTTGCAGTAATGGTTAAAAAGATGTCAGGATGATGATTGTACCGAGTGATAGCCATCGAATCCTGAAATATTTCAAACATCTGCCTCGGACTGCCAGTGAAGGAAGATGGCAAAATTATTCGTTGCCCTACTTGACCTGGACACAACCCATCTGCACCAATATCTGCTAGATCTTGATATAGTTCTGTCCGAATCTCCTATTGGCGATGCCTATAATAGGACAATCGATTTTGCTCAGTTGCAGCCCATGCATCTACGATAAACTCTTGGAACAATTTTCCACCTCTTAATATGGTCGAATACTCTGTGGGGCGCTGAAACAATCAATAACAATAATAATCTAACTGAGTTAAACGATTATTACTGTAAGTCCCCAGGTTAATGTCCCATTGTTTCATGGTTGATTCCCATCCAAGTTCACCGTGTGGAAACAATAAAACATAATGCAACGGTAGATAAGCTGAGTGGCATTCGTTAACTTGCATCAATCGATTATTTCCTCGCACAATGCAATGTGATATCTCTCGTTGCACTAAAATCACTTCCATCTCCTGGTAAAATCACAGCAATCTCGTCTGTTGTTGGCAAATTATACCGACGATGATCAGTGAGAGAATTGTAATGAAGATATGCAGGTACATTATTTCCAGCTAGCTCAGAACGATTCAAAATCTCGTAAGCCTGAAGAAATTTTTCTGGAAATGGGTTGACTTCCAACAAAGTATTTTGTATGGTTTTCAAGACGTCTTCTTTCAAATTAGGATTTCGTCGACTACGACAATCTAAGGCATGTTTAGGATCATATATATACAACTGAGAATAAATTGGTTCATGTCCTGATTCCGAAAGAAGTGATCCAGTTCGATGACGTAATTCACCATGAATTGTGAATGACAAAGGTCCTCGTCTGCCAAGCACTCTTGTATCCAATTTTGCACCAAAACTCGTAAAAACATTAGCGGCATTGTACTCTCTAGTATGCTGTCGAAATGATCTTGACTGAGTATCGTTGCCATCATATAATGCCTGTAGTGCAAGAGGTGGTACCATTAAAGACAGTAATCTAATTTTTCCTTGGAAGCAGCAAGTTCCAAACAGTGGACGTATTGACGATGAATTTGTTAGCTTTTCATCGATCCAATGGAGAGCGGAACAATGAGGACATAAGACATCCATTCTGCCAAGATAATGTCGCGTTTGATATGTATTTACTGTAGAATGAACAACGTCACTTACAGAAACGTTCTCTGGCTCGGTTGCATTACACTGGTTCTCAGGAAAATATTGATGTTCAGGAATAACCCTACAAATAAATATTTAGTTGTAAAATATTGTAATGTATGGAATGAATAAGATGACATACATAGATAGAAAGAGTACCGATTCACTGATGATGTAGAAGAAGTATGAGCATATAGTTCTTCTTGTTGAGTATGAACTTCTGTTGTCTCGATAGAAACATCAAATAATTCTTCATCAAGATTTCATGCCAGAGGAAGTGGAGGTAAGAAACTGTCAACAATTACGCTCGGCACTTGAACAAATTCTTCACTCGGGTTCCGTGTAGAAGTATCAGGCATTGAAATTTGTGAATGAGGTTCAGTTGATTGCCTATGATTTGTTAAACTTCTATCAACGGTTAATGGACTTCTCGCATTAATAGATCTATCCACCAAATTAGGAGTTAATGGTGGTACAATATTCATTAATGATTGTGTCGCCTTCTCCCTTTCTCGACGTTGTTGTTGGGCCAAAGCCCTAGTTGACAACAATTGATGTTGTGAGTTTTTAAGCTCAGTTCTCTCCCTTTCTCTGCGGTTTTGTTGTGCGATTGATCTATTTGATGGAGTATTCATCGAAGTTGAGACCAAAGGATGTGAAACCTTTTGTTTTTTTGATGTCCATTGGCGAGTATTATCCTTCTCTCGATATTGTCGATCGGAAAATGTCATATTTGTTTTCATGACCTAACAAAAAAAATGTAATTTCCCAAATAATAAAAAATTGTTCATAGCTTACTACTATCCTATTTCAAAACCAAATAATAATTTTAATTATTCTATAAATTATACCTGATTAGATGGACTGCAATAATTTTCCTTTCCTTTGTTTCTGGTAGTGTCGATTGACTTTCCATTATGCGAATTCGTATTAGCCAATGATTCGCACTGAAAAAATAAATATTTTAAATTTATATAAGACAAATATCATCAATGAGATTTGATGATATTAGTATGTAGAATTACCATCATTAGTATCGTACGATTTAGCTCTTCTTTAGTACGAATCGTCACCCCAACATTTCTATCTTGTAAGAATTTAACCTATATTATATTCAATGTTAGATATATGATGTATAATAATATAAACTAAACAAATATAAATAAATGCGACATGAAATACACTTACCGTTCTTTGTAAAGATTCATCCATCTGTAAAAACAAATGTATATTAGAAATTGAATAAAATTTAAATAACTAAGACATGATCAATTAAAAAAGACTAAA
>NMUG010009022.1:0-11421 GCA_002855965.1 Monotropa hypopitys
GGTCCTTCTAAACCGGAGCCTACTGCTCGGCAATAGCTTGGCCGGACCCCTAACTGGTCGGCACAAGCCTAGCCGGACCCTCAAATGCTTGGCCGAACCCTCAACTGGTCGGCAGCTTAGCAAATTACTTCCTAAACTTATTTTCTTCCACTAAGGCCTCTAATCAAATCTTTCTCATCACTTTAAAACTAAAATAATTATTAGAATTCCTCAATTCTTAGATAAATACTTTCATCAAATATTTTCTAGAACTGGGGTCTCACAAAAATAACCTAGAACAAGGGATCCGAAGATTCAACGATTACCCGGGGTGAGGGAGGTTTAGCCGGCCATGGAGAGTTCAATAACCAACAAAAAAGAAGAAGATAAGATTGCAAACTCCATAAAAATCTGTCACAAGTTGATGAAAATCTCCAATTCTCTCTCCTAGGGCTCTTGGTAGCCTCCACACAATGTAAACAAGTCAAAAGATGCCCTACAAAACACTAATCCTTTGTATTTATACCTAATAATCTTCCTAATCCCCTAATTACCCTTAATGACGGTATAATCGACCATTAATCAACTTTAGAATATGAAACTCCCGCTCATCTTATTTGTGATCTGCGCAAAAGCGCTACCGGTTGCTCTTAAAAGTGGCATAACTAGTTACGGGTCCTTTAATTAATGTTTCCTTTGGCCATGCGCTACCGATTACACATAAGAGCATAACCGGTTGTGCTGCTCGCAGTCACTTCTATAGGTATGCACTCTGCACATCCTTCTTGTCTAGCGCTACTAGTTACGGTTAAAATGTGCTTAACCGGTTGCGCTGTCTTCAGAAATCCTTCTTTGGTCTCTTGCTGCTTGTTCTCACGCAATTGTCTTCTTCTTCTCCAGAAAATGGCTTGTGGGAGATTGTCCTTTGAGCTTGTTTACTTGAGATTTTGCCTCTCATCTAGGTTTTGGGTCTTGAGATCATATCTTGTCTCAACTTGGCCTCTTTAGCACATTTCTTTGTTAATCCCTAGAAATTCGTTTAAAACTACAAAATGCACAATGTTTATTAAATATATGCTTTAGGAGTACCAAAGTGTATAGTTAAGCCATATAATTAGGCATGTCACCATACCTATCAGCCTTGGTGTCTCGATCTTTGGGTTAGTGACTTGCGGTTGTCTAGTGCAAGTGTGGTGGTGAGATTGGTGTGACTACCTTTGTAGTTACATATGTATAACCCTATGATACATGTGGTGATCTAGATTCATAATGCAAAGTTAGTCATGGGGTTTATGCGATTGTTTGTGCATTGTCAGTGAGTAGGCGGAGTCATATGAGATTATGGTAGAGATTTGAGAGTTGGCATTGTCTATTGGGTCGAATAGTTGATTGTATTGGTCATGATCTTGAAATTCGTTCTGTTAGCTCATCTCTTTGATGACAAATGGCTCTGAGTTCCATATCGGTTCCAAGTTCGGTGTTAATGCTCCTTCCTTCGTATCATGTTGGCATGATTTGTTGGGCCTCAATGATCAGATGTTGGATTTTCAAAGAGAAATTGTTTGAGTTGAGAGAGCTTTCCTTGTGGTGTTCTTGAAGCATGATCCTTGGTCCTCTTCTTCTTGTTAAGTACTTTTACGTTGTGAGTGATCGAATGCCATGAAGCGTAGCAGAAATGTGGTGTTTTCCTTCCTCTCTCTGACATTTCCTGGTGGCTTTGGAGGCCATCCTAGCATATCCATTGTCCTGGATACCTCCGGTGTTGATTTTGAATCAAGATTAAGATAAGTTGATTGTCCTTAGTCCCTTGTTCATCTTGAAATTGTAACGCTCCTTATCGCCTCGAAGCATGTCTTTTGCGATTTTTTGTAAGAATATTAAATTTGGGTTCTTCTTCGTTAATTTGCCTTATTGGATTCCTATTTGACTTGATGGTTTCATTTATGATCATAAGTTCCTATTCTGAAATCAGTAATGTTGAGAGTGTTGTTAGTGATCTTCCAGCCATCCATCCTTGTTCATCCAAATTTTGAGGACGAAATTTCTTTAAGGAGGGTAGTTTGTCACACTCTGGAAAATTTATAAGACTTTTTGTACGCCTTCCCTATATTTTTATATATTTTGGTAATTTCTCCTTCGAGATAATTTGGATTTTAATGACCCCGGAGTCTTTCCGAGGTCAATAATTGAGTTACAAGAGGTTTATTAGGCTCGGGAAATGATTTGGAGGTGTTTGTTGGTGTTTGGGTGTTTGCCACGTCCAATGGGCAAACACGTTTCAAGTTGTCTCATTTCTCTCCTTGTCTCCCCCTCCATTTTGATATATTGAACCTCCGCCACAACCTTTATTTCGATATGCAAGGTTGTTGGTGGCTGGGCTTCAATTGTATTTTGATATGCATAAAAGTTTGCATATCAAAATGTAAGTGATCCGGCCTCCCTCCAATTGTTGCATTTCGATATACACTGGGAGGTGTATATCGAAATATGAATGTTCTGTTCTTTCCCCTTTTGCTTGCATTCCGATATACACCTTTGGTGTATATCGAAATAGCCCTCTGCTGGTCCTTCTGAATTAGTGCATTTCGATATGCACCTTTGGTGCATATCGATATGCATAGGCTCTATCCCTCCCCTCCTTTGTTTCATTTCGATATATACCAAGGAGTGTATATCGAAATACAAATGGTCTTCCCAGCATCACTAAATGTATTTCGATATACACCTTGAGGTGTATATCTAAATGCAATATGTTCTGGTCACTCCCACAACTTGTTGAATATTGATATACACTTACTGTATATCGATATGCAGCCCATTAAGTGCAGTTTTGGAATCAATTTATGGGGTGATATATATATATATATCACACTTATTAACCCTACACTTATAAAACACTCACAAATGCATACACAACACAGCCACATCATCATCTCTCTCTCTCTCTACCCGTATGTCTCTCTCCCATAATCTCTCCCACTTCTCTCTTCTCTCTCTCTCCCAACCTAGAGTGATTTGGACCTAGAGTCCTTCACAAACGTCAATCACCGGCTTCTTAGCTACATATATCTGGCCTTGTCTTGGGCATTGGAGCACAAACCCTCACCTAGGGTTCAAGAGTTCGTCATTTCAGTAGAGTATTCTATCCCATCTATCTTTATTATTGGTTTGCTCCCTTCTCCCCCTAAATATTTCAAAAGAATGAGACCATTTTCATGGTTGCACTTTGTGGATCAAGCATTTTATTCAATTCATTGAGGGCTTATGTCTATATATATCTCAATAGACTTCCTATGACATCAATTTCATGGTTCCCACATTTGTCCATAAACCCCCCAGATTTTAATAAACTAGATTTCGGGTCTACTTGTAATGGTGGAATTGGGTGGCTAAATATGAAAGTTGAACTTGGTAAAATGACTCTACGACTTTGTTAATGCTTAGATTTCACTAATTTGAAATTGATTTTGGAAAAACATGTTTTGGTCAATTTGGTAGGATTAGGAGGATGGATGCCCTGATCAATAGATTTGATTGAATTAGTAAAAGAAAGGTTTAAATTGGCCTCGCATGAGGGGTTATCTAGGTTGGTTATATATCGGCAATTTCGTTCCTTGAGTGGTGGAATTTGCACTCACGACATTGTGCAATGGAGGCTTGGACTGGGCCCTCTCGACAGGTCGGGGAATCCTAGGAACTATATTGTATTGATCCCTTGAATTCGTCAATGTCAATCTTGGACTCTATTGACATCGTCAATGTAGGGAAAATGTCCCCTTGAATTTGTCAAGGTTGACTGGGAATCTATTGATCTTGTCAATGTGGAGGAAACACCTGGGACTCTATTGAATGCATCAATGTGAAGAAAATGGTGATTTATAAACTTAACTCCTTGAATTCATCAAGTTGAGCATTTTGGAAATGTTTAGAATTTATCAGTATTAACTCTTTTGAGTTCGTCAAAGTTAAGTATTTTGGGAAAACATCACACGTTAAATTGGAGTACGTAAAAGAATGGTTTTTAGTCAAATGGTTTTATAAATAGAAATGGTCCTCATTGCAGGCATATTTTTATTTATCTCGCGCTCGCATCTCTTGTCCCAATTTTAGAAATATTTGGATATAGATTGTCTCTACTAGGTTTTTGCCGAACCCTCTATTTTTAGGTACTTGGCTTTCCTTGGATTGGAGTTGCATCTTTAGGCTCTTTGCCGAGCATTAGAGCTTGGATCCATTGTAATTGATAGGTTGTTTTCCCTATCATTTCTTTTATCTTTATTTCTTTCATTTTATGTTGTAAATTGTAAGGATCCTATAATCATTATTTACATTATTGTATGTAGGCATGTTCTTGTTATTCATTTCTATCTTCAAGTGATTATGGGATATTATGGATGGAAGCTACTTTAAATTCTGCTTTATAACTTTATATTCATTTCAAAAAAAATGGTTTAGAATTTTTGGGTTGTTACAGAAATAACTAAATAAATTGACTTAAACAATGAATGAACAGAGGTTGGATTCTTAGGGTTCAACCCTTCCTCCCC
Source organism: Monotropa hypopitys (assembly GCA_002855965.1). NCBI lineage: Eukaryota > Viridiplantae > Streptophyta > Magnoliopsida > Ericales > Ericaceae > Monotropa > Monotropa hypopitys. The sequence continues at coordinate 4,527 of NMUG010009022.1, forward strand.
ACGAGTGTGTGATTCCTTCCAATGAAAATGCATCTAACGACCATGGGTACTAACCTTGACCTATAGACATAAGATAGAGTGGTGAAAGTTGATTAAATTCATCTCTAACCACAAGGGTACTAGCCAGGGGGTATCGACGGAAGATAATACCAAAATTTAGGAGAGTCCGAGTAATTCCATCCTCATGTTTTTGTATGTTAGTCCAAGCATTGGATATGCCAAACCTTTTTGTCTACAACCAATCAAAGTCCTCTATACAACCAACTGATTTCGAATATCGGTTCACCTAATACGAGAGAGGTATTCAATGAAAATAAAGTTGTAGGGAAGGAATCAATCACCCATGGGTTGGATTAGGGCTTAATCCCCTTGAATCCAACTTACAGAGATTTATTTATCCATAGACATAATTAAATAAGCAAAGATAATGAAGGAAAGCATAACATAAGCATTAACAAGAGGAAATGTAGATTAGAATACCAGAAAAATGAAGTTCAATAATCCATTCAACAAGCTTCAATGGAGGAAAAGTGCAAAAGTTCTTCAACCAACTCTAGCCTCCACCTCTCACTCTCCCCCATCTCCCTAACCCTAATCTCCAAGTATGTCAATAAGAATCCCTCTTAGGTTTAATCCTAAGCATCATTATATACTTCCTAAAACTCCAAAAGACTAAATTACCCTTAATGAGGTTGCTGCAATGTGTTTTAACTCATAACATCCCGACATGCTAAGATACCGCAATTGAGATCCGTCCAAAAATATGCTATTACCGATATCTAAGATATCGATATCTGGGTGTACCAGATATTGATATTTGATACCTCTATCAACAATCCATGCTTCAGGTATCGATACCCTACTTTCTATGATATCGATATCATAGCCTTTTGTTCATACTCTACTGAAAACACGTTGCCAAGATATCAGTATCAAGATGAGGTGGATATCGATATTAGGGCCATGTGGTCACTTTCTTTTTGGCTGTGCATGTTCATGATACCGATATCATGTAGGACAAGATTTCGATATCAGGGCTTTCTAATCAAATCCTCTTGTTGAAGCCTATACAGGATACCAATATCATGTAGAATCCTGGGATATGGATATCATATGCTGAAATCTTGGGCTCTCATTCCTTTGTCCATATTCCGAGTTAGGTGCCATAAAATACCTAAAATCCTTCATAATTTGCATAAAAAGTTATTGTCTTGTAAATAGCATAGAATGCGAGTATTAGATACAATTTTTGAAGAATGATATATGAATAACATGATAATTGATGCAAGATTGCTATGCAATCACACCCCCAACTTACTTTTGCTTGTCCCTAGCAAACCTCACTAACTAGACTCGATCCTAAAAAACAAAAAATTAAAAATGAAAAGGATTTAAATGTGTTGGGGGGGGTAAGCCTTCCTCGCGGTGGTTCCCGGTTGCTAGCGGCGGAGATGGCTGGAGTGAGCTTGGCTACAAAAGAAAACACATTAGGCTAACGGCAAATGTCGCCGGTGGACCCTCCGATGGCTAAGTCAGCAAGGGTTTTAGAGAGAGAGAGAGAGAGAGCAAATGGACAGAGTTTGGGCAAGGAGAGAAGGTGTACCTCAAGCATTGAATGCTCCTCCCTATTTATAGAACCATCGGCGAGTGGGTGACACGTGCTTTGGCGCGAGTGAGCTACCTTCCCGTGCCATTGGGCAGTGCACCTGTCCCCCCTGTGCGCTTGAGTGACCGACCGACAGGCGGCCCCGACAATGTCAGGTGGCGCCGCTTGACAGCATTGGGCGGCAGAAAAGCTGAAAAGTATGTCTGACGTGCTGCGGGAATTGCGGAAAAGATGATCTTGTGTCAAGCGTGTGTCTGCCATTTGCGCAAAACCCGGATTGCTGTCCCCAAGGGAATCTTTGCTGCAGTCGAGGCTTTTGTCCTGCCTGGACTAAGGAGCACCCTTCGACTTCGCTGACCATCGGCATGGAGCTTTTCAGGCATTGAACCTCCTGTACCGAAGTGGGCCCTGTGGGTCTCCCTCCTTCGGTCCTTTTTGCTCGGTTGCTGATGCGCTGTCGGTGAGGAGCCATCTCTAGGCTGTGAGCTTGATGCTGAAGCGGGCCCTCCAGGGGCCCCTCCGGCGGTCTTGGTTTGCTCGGTCGCATGACCTCGGCTTGAAGTGTCATTGGCTGGGAGCTATCCTTGGGCTATGGACATCCAGTGCCGGAGAGAGCCCTAAGGCACTCCATCCGTCAACCCTGACCTGTCCGGTACCCTGCCGTCTGGCTTGTGCTTTGGTCCTCCTGGAGGAGGTCGTGGCTACGACCACGCTTTGGTTCGGCCCCAACAATAGCCCCTCAACCCCTTTGGCTAGGGCATTTTGGCCGAAGCGTGGTTGACTTGAAGTCGAAGAGATATGTTGGTGCTGACGAAGAAGAGTGCCAGACCAATGAGATACCTTGGAACCCGGGCCTCTGATAACTCTGTCCAACTGTCGTCCTTATCCTGATGACGTGTGGCTGACACATGCCTCGAATGATGGTTGTGATTTCCATGTGGCATGATGTCATTGGCTGGCACTGCGGCAGATGGGACGACGTGCCCACGCGGAGTCCAATAGCCAGCTTCGGCACAACTTTTGAGGCAGGAGTAATGATGGTTTGCGTATTTTGACCGGTTGAGCTGGTTCGGTCGGTCATTCGTTTCCCGCCCAGGTCAACCCTATAAATATCCTCTTAGGGCTCTAGTTCATTCCCATTTGCTCCAGCTCTCTCTCCCCAGGCAATTCCCGACCACTGTAGAGGCAATTTCCAGCCGCCGTACTTCCATATTCCAGCAACCCTTTCTAGAAGCTTTTTCCTCCACTTTTCGTGATCCAGGTACCAATTTCCTGTTCTTTTTGCAAACATTCAAGTTTTCCTTCGATTTCACATTGATTTAGCAACATTTTGGCCTTGGGATTCACCTCCCGAGGCACTCGTGGTGACTGGAACGTTTGGGTGTGGATGAGCATATTCAAATTATTCTTGGTTGAGCTGAGCTATTCTTGGCTATTGGTTGAAGGACTAGCCAAGAGCCTTCCTCTACTAATCCACATAGAAGGATGCCAGACCAACTAACGGTGTCGTACTTACTTGTGTTCTTTTCAGATCCAAAAACGGCGCCAAAGAAGCGGTCCGACAAGTTCCGTTAGCTATTGGACACTCCAGCCGAACTAAGGGTTTTCCGAGAAGAGTTCGCGATCCCTGCCGATGTGAACATCATGCTTGCACCCATCGGTGATACTGAGCCAGGGCCGGATTATGTCCATGTACCCATCTGCGCCGTGGTAGAAGGGGGTGTTTGGTTCCCCTTCCATCCCATGCTCACTCACTTATTTGGTGAGTTTCGCCTCATGCCATCCCAAGTCTCGGTCAACACCTTCAGGATTCTGATGGGGGTGATGAGGCTGAATCAAACTCTTCACCTGGAAGACCGGCTATCTTTTGAGTATATCTTCGGCAGCTACATGCTCGGCTTCGACAAGAAGTCGAAGAAATACTACCTCGGCCGTAGGCCCCTCCAGTTCGGCCTTATTGCTAATCTTCTAGACTCAGAGAAATATGCCGATGACGTGGTGATCGCGTCTGGAAACTTCTTCACTCCGGTGAAGGGGTTCACTGTCCCCTTTCTACAGGGAGTCCCCGGGATGTATTGTTCCTTTGATTGCCTTTATTTCAACTATTGAAGTCTTCTGATCTTGTGTCTTCTTTTGCAGACGTTGGGCTGGTCGACAATTTGAAGAGCCAGGACGACGTAGATAAATTCAAGAAAATCTCCGAGCTCTCTAGAGAACAATGCTCGGTGCCAACCCTGCTAGAGTATACTCCATCTTATACGCATACTCTCAGCTCTCGACCAGTTCCAGCCGAAGCAATCCCTGCTCACTCAGCCGAACCGTCCGTTTCCTAGGCCGAAGAAGAGATGGACCGCCGAAAGGTTGTTGATTTGGAGGCCGAGGCCATGATCGAGGCTCATTCTGCCCCGGATGCCGAGCCTCTGGTGGCCATCATCAAGGAGATGCCGGCTATTCGTCCTCAGACTTCCCCCACTACCGACGAGTTGTGGGAGGCTCGGCTGCAGAAAAATGCGAGGAGGTCTGATGATGTGGTTCCTGCCGAGCACTCCTCTGCCGCTGCCGAGAAGACGGCCGTACCGGACCCTGCCACCGTTGAGATGACAGGGTATAACCAAAAATGGTGCCGACCTGGGCTCCCAAGCTGAGTTTTGACGGCTACGAGCCTGTTGAAACCGACTTGATTTCAGAGAGCCCCACTGTGGCGATGGCGCTCCTTCAGGCTTTTGCTCTGCCGAGGGAGATGGAGCAGCTCCCCTCGGATGCCCGGTCCTACTTCAGGCAGATGATGTACCACGCCGACTTGGTAAGATTCTTCCTTTATTTGTTTTTAAATTCTATCTTTTCCTTCGGCATTGTCGTGACGACTTTTGTATTTCTTTGTAGATGATGGCTGCCAGGGCCGACGTGGACCGACGGATTACTGACCTCCAGGCTTCTTCCCACCTGGTGAAGAAGGAGACCGAGGCTGGCCTGAAGAAGCTGGAGGAAGCAAAGGGCTCCTTAATTGAGCTGAGCAATAGGGCCAAGGCCCTCGAGACTAGCCTTGAGATAAAGGATGCCGAGCTGGCGGTGAAGGATGCTCGGATTGCCACTGGAGAGGCCGAGGTTTCCAAACTGAAGACCGAGATGACTTCGACAAAGGCTGCGACTGAGGTGGCTCAAACCGAGTTGAAGGCAATGAAGAAGAAGATGGACGACGAGGAGGAGGCCCACTACAATAAAGGTTTTGATGATGTCGAGACTGCATATCGTGCCCAGGTGAACTAGATGAAGGACAAGCTTTTCCTAAAGGGCTCGGTCTATGCCATGGTTTCTATGGGAGATGAGGATCATGGCTCGGCGATCGGTACAGTTTCTCCAATGTCGTCGGCTAAGGGCGGGGCCTGGATGATGCCGTCTGCTTCCTCGGCACCTGTGACCGAGTCTACCATTGTTGATCTGGTAGCTCCTATCACCGATTTACCAGCTCCTGGGGCTTGAAGGCTGCCCCTATTTTTGTTTTTTGTTTTGAGTTGTCTTTTTTGGGACCGTGCCGACATGTGACCGGCTCCTTTCATTTGTGTAAGAAACTTCTTGGATTTCTGCTAAGTGCTTTTACCTTGCTTTGTCTGTATGGCTCTCTTTTTCATGCTTGATGTGTGTCCCCTCTTCCCTCAGCCGAGGTAAAGGTCTTTGTTGAGGCAAAGCTTTACCCTTGGCTCGACAACACATACTGACTGTTTCGATTTGAAGGCTGCTCCAGCTCCACGCCGAAGTGACACTTGTACGTTTTTAGATAAACGAAAACTTTGGAGTGCTCGGCAACTATGCCGAAGCAATACTTGTACGTTTTATAGATAAAAGAAAACTTTGGAGGTTGTTTCGGCAATGCCACCGAAGAGCTACATACATGTTTTATAGATGAACGACAACTGTAAGCTGCTTCGGCAATGCCACCGAAGAGCTGCATGCTCGTTTTATAGATGAACGGCAACTGTAAGATGATTCGGCAATGCCACCGAAGATATGCATGCTCGTTTTATAGATGAACGACAACTGTAAGCTACTTTGGCAATGCCACCGAATGGCTGCATGCTCGTTTTATAGATGAATGGCAACTGTAAGCTGCTTTGGCAATGCCATTGAAGAGCTGTATGCTCGTTTTATAGGTGAACGACAACTGTAAGCTACTTTGGCAATGCTACCGAAGAGCTACATGCTCGTTTTATAGATGAACGACAACTATAAGCTGCATCGGCAATTCCACCAGAGAGCTGCATGCTCGTTTTATAGATGAACGACAATTGTTGGGTTTCTTCGGCAATGCTACCGATCAAAAAGATAGAAAAAATTGACGTAGGAGAATTTTTGGCAAGAGTCACTTTATTAATTGAAAAGGTCCCTGGGCCAGAATACATGTGGACTAATGATAGTACTGCCTCAGATTAGTAGCATTCCATGGCCTCAGTATTGGTACGCCGTCCAATTCCTCAAGTCGATAAGCCCCGGTCCCAGCCTGGCTGACCACTCTGTACGACCCTTCCCAGTTGGGATCGAGCTTACCATCAGAGCTTTTCCTTTTGTTACCGACTACTTTCCTTAGCACCAGATCATCTTCTTTGAAGGCCCTAGGCCAAACCGTCTGTGAGAAATTCTTTGCCACTCCTTGCTGGCAGGATGCTAGTCTGATCCTGGCCGAGTTCCATCTTTCTTCGTCTAGGTCTAGGTCCTTCTCAATTGTTGAGCTGTTGGTGGCCTCCTCGAATGCTTCAGTTCTGATGGTTGGCAATCCAGCCTCTAATGGGATGATAGCTTCCATGCCAAAGGCTAACGAGAATGGAGTCTACCCTGTGGAGCACCGAGGAGTCATCCGGTAGGCCCACAGGACACTGGGAAGCTCTTCGACCCACTTGCCTTTCGCTTCTTGGAGTCTTCTTTTGATGTCGCTACCGATCATCTTGTTTGATGCTTCGGCCTGTCCATTGCCTTGTGGATAGTGGGGTGTTGAGTTGTAGAACTTGATTCTGTGCTCGACATAAAAATTGGTGAAGAGCTCCCCCACAAACTGAGTGCCGTTGTCCGAGATGAAGACATAATGTGACATTCGACCCTAAGCTAAAGTTTAGAATCAAAATTTTTAGTACATTTTGTTTTCTTATTAAAACGGTAGAATATGTTATGTCTTAGAGAAAATTATGTTTTAAATACTTAAAAGTTTTATTTAATATTCATCTTCTGTAATATGTTATCCAACATAATGTAGTTCCATAATAAATAAAGAAAAGAATAAGCTCTTAAGGAAATTATGAA
>NMUG010009023.1:0-11420 GCA_002855965.1 Monotropa hypopitys
CATCCCAACCGACTATGTTTTGTAATGCAACCCGTTCAAGTATCCAATAGAATCCCAATTCACACTAATTGTTCGTAAGACACTCAACTCACGCTACACTTCACCAAAATCCCAAGTCTTAGCTTATTTCAACACAACAACCCCAATTCTAAATCCCACAAGTCTCTCTATGCCTCAAGACTTAATTAAACACAATAGAGCCCACAATTTCGCAATTTCCATTCACTTAGACATTTTATCGAACACATAGCGGGTAAAGGTTTCCAAGGTGCCTAGACTCACTCCAAGGGTTAATTTTACGCACTTACCCAAGATTGATCGCAAGACACCAAATCACAATTCTATGACACCCATTTAACCGACACCCGATAGTTGAATTGAATCAAATGGAAGAGTAACCCAAATATGTCTAACAAATCGATAATCGATGAATCAACGAGACATGAGATGGAATAAAGTACGACTACACACACAAAGTAGGATTTAGAAGTTACACACCGGAGAGTCGCCGGAAAAGTTCGTCAGAGCAATCGCCGGAAAACCTCCATGTCACCAATGGACCTATGCATAACAACGGAAGGATTGCGACGATGAGAATACAAGTCTCCAAAGGACCGAAACGAGAAACGCACTATCAAAGATTGACTTACCCGAGATTTTGGGAAGGTGACATTGATATATAGGTTGACGGAAAGCTCTCTTCAAGGGGAGCAACCTTCCTTCTTGATAAAACTCCATCCGAGCTCGTTCATAAAAGCCCTAACTTCAAAACTTCGAGGGATGGAGAAACAATGGTACCTCATGTATAGATCCGGCTTCTAGGAGCGAGGTTCCTCCTTCGCACTTCTTGATCTGGGCACATTTGAGCCTTCGAACTCAAGCTCCAAGCTTGAACAACAATGGAGTCTCCCATGGAGACTAGGAAAGAGGAGAGAGAGATTGGAGTGTTTAGGGTAGGAGGAGTGTGAGGTTTTGCAAGAAAAACCAAAATAAGCAACCCTTATATAGCCTCGATGCCAAAAAGACCAAATTGCCCTTAATGAAAGGCGGTTTCTCAACATTCTGCCGACCTTCCTCCAGACGAAGTCCAGGCGTCGTCCAGAAGACGACCCCTGGTCCGGACGAAAGTTACTATGGTCTGGACGAAACCTCCTGCTTCGAACCAAATTCCTCCCTACCTCCATCGTCCGGATGACCAAGAAGCTTGGCCCGGACGAAGCCCATGGTCTGGACGAAGATGGACCATGGTCCGGACGAAACATGCCTGAACCAAAATTTCTTTTCTGCCAAGCCCGTCCGGACGAGCTGAAGGCATGGTCCGAACGACCAGCCCAGCAAATGTCCAAAAAGTGCCCGAAAGGGCCCTGACTCGTCCCGGTGCGACCTCCAACGCTTCTCGAACATCTCACGCGATAAATTATCCTCCTAAGACTCTCCCACAACCTTCCAAGATGCCACCAACGGAACAAAAATCATTTAATTGATTTAGGAAAACGAGGAATTGTATTTAAAATGGATTTTTAAAATCCAGGTCGCTACACTTGCGGTCCAACCGGGCCGCAAGTATTGAGTTTATACCCCGGGTATGTACCGAACCAACCCCTGACTTTCGACCTAGCTGACCATATTGGTCCAGGAGCATCCTGCCTTAATGGTCGTGTCCTGGAGCATCCGGCTCAAGACTAGTCTGGCAGATCTGGGCCCTAGGCACGTGTCCCATCCAACAGTCGTGGTGATCCTTTTGGAACCTTCTTGCCACGTGTCACCATCCGGTGGTTTGTGCCTCGATAAATGTGTCTGTCCATTTTGAATATCAAACGGCACTTTGAAGTCTATATAAACACGAGACCCTTTTAATTTCTTTCTTTCGCAATCCAGAGATTTGGTGATAGTGCGCGATTTGCAACTTCAACTCCCCCAATCTTTTTTGCTCAATCCTTCAGTGCATCGATCTTCCTCATACCAGGTGTGTTTCAATCCCAATATGCCAGCCCTTCCCTTTCTTCTTTGAAGCGGGGATACAAATTCCCCCTGGTCTCCTAGACATGGAGCCCCATGCGTAAGGTAGCACTACCTAGGGCATAGTAGCCTGGCTATAGTGCCCAATACATATCCCCTCTTTCCAGACCACTACTTCTGATCTCCTTCCTTTTCCTCTAATCAGGTCTTCATGTCAAGAAACCAGGGTGGTGGTGCCAAGTCAAGTGGGGGTGCTGCCGAACCAAGTGGGGGTGCTGCCGATCCAGCCAAGCTCAGCCCCTTTGCTGACTACTTCTCTAGTAGGCCAAACCTTGGACAATTCCGAAGGAAATGCTCTATCCCGGATGATGTCCTCATAGAACTTGTACCCTTGTATGTGAACGGTGCTCCGAACATTAAACACCAGAGGGGACAAATCATTGTTCCCCTCATGGACATCATAGAAGGGGGCTCCAGTTCCCCATTACCGGGCTACTTGCAAAAATTTTAAATGAAATGAACCTTACAACGGTCCAGTTTATGATAAACTTTTACCGGATCGTGCTCTCTCTGGTGGAGCTAAACTGCCTGTTCAATCTGAACATTGGTATGCCCGAATGTTTCGAGATATACTCTATTAACCAGAACAAAGCTTCCGGACAGTATTTCCCTGCAACACGGAAGGGTTATGCTTCGGCACTCGACTGGCTCCCCGACTCGGACCCCTGGGCTAATGAATTTTTTGATGTCTGGGGTAACTCGTATAACCCAAGAGACTCGGTGCCTTGGGCCATCGACAGTCTTGGTAAGCATCCTTCGTGCCCCTTGGTAAAATGAAATCTGTACTTTCTTTTAATACTTGCTTCTGTTCCCTGCAGTTCCCCGGACCATCAAGCAGAATAAGAATGCTTCCGTAAAAGACCGGATCGAGAAACTTTTTGAGCTCCCCTTGTCTTCCCAAAACATTCCGAATCTTCTGGGATACAAACCCTCATACCAGTCTTTTATCAAAAGGAGTGATCCGAAGCCCCAGCCCCCGGCTCAAGTGACTCCTTCTCCTATCCGGATTTCCTCCCGAACCATTGTAAATCTCGACAGTCCAGAAAGGACAGAATCGCAAATGACTGAGATGCCCCTGATGGTGAATAGGAAAGCAGTTCAAGTCCACAATCTGCTCGAGGACCGATCTAGAGTCACTCTGGAGATGCTCCTCCAGTCGCTTCTCACCCCGTCACAATTGTTATTGATCCATCCCTTCAGGTCCTGGGTCAACCGGAAGACGCCATGGGCTCAGCCTCTGAGAAAAGGAGGAGATTGAATTTTGAGTCTGCCCCGCCGGATCAGTATGTGACTGTTCTGGATTAGCTGTTGGCAGAAGAAAGTTCTTCAGCCCCTCCTCTCTGGCATCTTATTGACTCGGTCGTTACTCCGAGGGGGAAGCATTTGCCCAGGCTACCATACTGCCGAGGGACGAGGAAAGTCTCCCCAAAACTGAGGATGAGCTGTTCTCCATCGGGCTAATGACAATGTTCCAGGTATTGTTCTGCCATACTCTCCCATGTCTTGGTTTACTTATCTAACACTTTTTCTCCAGAAATTTAGGGAATTCAACGAACTTATGCAGTCTGGTCAAAGTCTATGTCCCGGGAGGCTGCTCTTGCTACAGAGGTTGGTCTCTGGAAAAAGGCAGAGGAGGATGTACAGTCCGGAATTATGGAGAGGGCGGCCCTCCGAGATAAGTTGGCAGAGTTAGATCATGCCAGGGATGAGGCGGTTAAGGCCTTGGAGGCTGAGAAAAAGGCCTGGGCAGAAGATGTGGAGAAGCATAAGACTAAGGTGGAGGAGGCTGATGCTGCAGGCTATGAAGCTGGCTTTGAGAAGGCAGCGGATGAATACCAAAAGCAAGTAGATCTTGCCATCCGGAAAGGGTACCTCCAAGGTCTGGATGTTGCGCTTGTACCGGCTGACTCTCTACTCCGGACTCCGCTTCCTCCCTCAACAAGTTCTAGTACAGGAGCTGATCCTCCACTCGGGACATAGGCACCTCCTTGTTATAGTCCAGTGCAGTGCGCTGTAGATGCCTGTCTTTTTCCTTCATTTTAAATGTTTGTGAATTTGTTTTTGCTTTTTGTACTAGACTGCCTCTCCTGAGTTAAGATTGTTGGCATTTTGTAAATTTCTAATGAATGGCTGAAATAATGAATGACTGAAATCTGATGTTTTGTCATAGCTCTTACTTCCCTTCCTTCTTGTATATGCCCACATTTGGATGTGTGCGAAGTATCTTGCTTCGGACAGATCTAAAGTTTTGCTTAGGATAGATCTAGAAATTTTTCTAATTTGTCCTGCCAACGGTTGGTTGGCCGGGGCAATGACCTTTGCTTTAATTACATACAGATCCTACCAAACTTGGCCGGGGCAATGCCCTTGATGTCCATCCAGAACAGAATATATGTAACCTGCCAAATTAGACCAGGGCAATGCCCTTGCTGTCCTTTCGGACCACGACACTTGAATAATAATAACCAATATGGCCATGAGTGATATGTAAATTATTAACTGCCATCAATGTGACCGGGGTGATTGCCCATATACAATAAAAAGGAAAATATCAAAGAAAAATGCTTCCAAGTAGCCGGGGCAACAAGCCCTTTTAATGGTAGTACATCCTTAAATTCTTTGCAGTCCAAGGTCTTGGAATTCTCCATTCCGTTGAGTCTTCAAGCTAGTATGAAACCGGACTGATAATTTCTGTGACTCGGTAGGGTCCCTCCCAGTTGGGACCAAGCTTCTGCTTCTTGTTTGCCCCCACTGCTCTCCGTAGAACCAAGTCATCTGGTTTGAATGTCCGTACCTAGACTGTGTAGTTGTAAGATTGTGCCAACCCCTGTTGATATACTACGAGCTTGATCCGGGCACCATCCCTTCTTTCTTCTGCCAAATCCAGGTCCTTTGCAATGGCCTGGTCATTTTGCTCTGGACAGAAACATTCAATCTGAATCGTTGGTAATCCAGCTTCCAGGGGAATAATAGCTTCCATTCTGAATGCTAAGGAGAAAGGTGTTTGCCCGGTCGGTCTTCTAGGTGTGGTCCGGTAAGCCTATAGAATGTGATATAATTGCTCAGTCCATCTTCCTTTTGCTGCGACCAATCTATGCTTTATATCAGACTGCACTGTTTTGTTTGATGCTTCGGCTTGACTGTTGCTCTAAGGGTAGCAAGGTGTAGAATTGAAAACCTTATCCCATACTCCGTACAGATGTCCATGAACAAATTTCCTACAAATTGTGCCCCATTGTCCGACACAAAAGCGTACGGGACCCCAAAACTAGTCACAATATTCCTTTAGACGAAACGCTTAACATCCGTCTCATCAATGGTTACAAGTGGTTCTGCTTCCACCCATTTTGTGAAGTAGTCTGTGGCCGTGATAAGGAATTTGAATCATCCGGGAGCAGTAGGGAGTTTGCCCACGATGTCCAGGCCCCACTAGGTAAAGGGCCATTGACTGGTTAGTGGCTGCAAATCCACTGTCGGATGATGTATAACTGGGGCAAACCTTTGACAACTGTCGCACTTCCGAACCAAGTCCCTTACGTCTGAATGCATGGTTGGCCAATAGTATCCTTGTATGATAGCCCGGTGGGCCAATGATATTCCTCCGGAATGGCATCTGTAGCTCCCAGCGTGTATCTCATTTAGAACGGTTTGTACTATGCTGGGATGAACACAGAAGAGATATGGTCCGGAGAATGATCTCATACCAGGCCGCCTTGTGTTCGATCTGATGAGCTTGCCTTTTGTCAACCGGGAGGACATCATCCTTCAAGAATGCCACAATTGGGCCCATCCAGCTCGGACCCAGATTGATATTAAAGACTTCCCTTTCTTCTGCCAGATCAATGCTAGGTTGCTGAAGTGTCCCTATGGTGATGGTCCGGGGTGCTACGAGTCATGGAATGAGGCCAGTCCGGCCAATACGTCACCGTGTACGTTATGCTCCCTACCTATTTGTAGGAGGGTGAATTTTAAAAAATTCCCTGCCAGTTTCCTAGCCTGCTATACATACCGGCCCATTTTGTCGTCCCGGGTCTCATACTTCCTGGTCATCTGATTGATCACAAGTTGAGAATCGCTGTAAGTTGTGAGGTCTATGATTCCCAATCGTAATGATATCCGTAAGCCTGCAAGCAAGGCTTCATACTCGGATTCATTATTGGAGGCTGAGAACTCCAAGTGAATTGCATGTTCATGAACTATTCTGTCCGGTGAACGGATCACAATTCTAGCTCCGGATCCTCTATTATTCGATGCTCCATCAACGTATAGTTTCCATCCGGAGTCATTCCCAGGAACTGATATTGCCTCGGGGACTGGTTGATTGTTCCTGGACCCCGTCTGGTCATCTTTATCTGGTCTGGGTGAAAATTCCACCACAAAATCTGCCAACACCTGGGCTTTGATAGCGGTTCATGGCTGATACTGGATGTTGAAGTTGGCCAGCTCCACCGCCCATTTAGAAATACGGTTTGACAAGTTTGCCTTCCGGAGCACAAACTTAAGGGGGTGCTCTGTCAAGACCGTAATTGTGTGGGCCTGGAAGTAAGGTGCCAATTTTCTTGATGTTGAGATAAGGGCCAAAGCCAATTTCTCGAGGGGCAAGTACTGGGTTTCCGCATCCGATAATGTTTTGCTAGAGTAATACACTGGGAGATGGTTCTGTCCCTCCTGCTGTACCAAGACCGAACTGACTGAATGTTGTGAGACGGCGAGGTACAAGTATAGATCCTCATGCTCCCGTGATACGGTGAGCAGAAGTGCCTCAGACAGGTATTGCTTCAATTCGGCCAAGCTTGGCCTGACCTTTTAGTCCATTGAAAATTGCACCTACTTGACTTTTTAATTAAATAAAAAATGGACGACACTTATGTGATGATCGGTTGATGAACCGGCTTAATGTTGCCACCATTCCGATTAGCTTTTGAACTTCTTTAATGGTCCGGGACTCCTGTGGCTCCTGGGTTGCTGTAATCTTGTTAGGATCTGTCTCAATTCCTCTCTGGGTTACCAAATGCCCGAGAAATCTCTCGGAGCCTACTCTGAAGGCACACTTTTCTGCATTGAACTTGAGTAGGTGCTCTTTAAACACATTGAAGATCTAATGCAGGTCTTCCAGATGATCCTGTGTCACCTTAGTATTAACCACCATGTAATCAATGTATGCCTCTATAGTCCGGCCGATACAGCTCCGGAACATAGTTGTGACCATCCTCTGATACGTGGCTTCGACGTTCTTCAATCCAAATGGCATCACCTGGCAGTAATACAAGCCCCTCGGAGAAATGAATGTTGTCTTTTCTATGTCGGGGGTACATGTAAATCTGGTGGTACCCCCGGTAAGCATCCATGAAACTGGGTCGGTCATGCTCGGTCATTGCATCAACCAGTTGATCGATCCGGGGAAGCGGGAATGGATCTTTCGGACATGCATCGTTGATGTTTGTGTAGTCCATACAAATCCTGAATTTTCTATTTTTTTTCTTCACAACCACCGTGTTAGCCAGTCACGTTGGGTATTGCACCTCTCGGATTGCCTTTGCCTCCAGCAGTCTATCCATCTCTTCAATAACTGGCTCTGTATGAATTTTTGGCGATCGTCGAGCCTTTTATACGATAGGCCAGAAGGCTGGGTTAATATTGAGCCAGTGGCAAATGAGATCCAGACTGACTCCTGGCATTTCGTAGGGAGTCCATGCGAACACATCGATGTTGGCTCTCAAGAGCCGGAGCATGTCGTCCTGATCCTGTTTCGGCATGGACGACCCAATGAGGAAGAAGCATTCACTAGCTTCTTCAACCAGAACACAGACCAATTCTTCGACTGCCTTGTCGGTGGCTTCTGTGCCAACATCTTCAAGTACCAGAACATCCGGCATTTCTACCTAGTGAACCTGGGCTGGGCTAGCTTTGCCCTTGACTGCTATAATGTAGCATTTCTTTGATGCTACCTGATCTCCATGTATGTCCTCATGTCCATAAGGGTCGTTGAATCGAACTACCTGGAGATAGGTGGATGCTATGGCTTCCATCCGGTGAAGCCAGTCCCGGTCCAAGATTGTATTATAAGGGCTCGGAACATCCACTACAGTAAACTCGATGTCAACCATTTTGCTGTATGTCGTGACAGGCTGGTTCACTTTTCCTAGTGGCCACACTGGAGATGAGTTAAATCCGACCAGTGGTACGTCAGATGGGATGAGATCGCCCAGAGGCGCCCCCAACTGTTTGAACAATGGGTAGTACATCACATCTGTTAAGATCCCCGGATCAATTAAAATCCTCTGTACCAGGATTTTACCGAACCAGAGGCTCACGACCAGGGCATCGCTGTCAGGGAGCTGGACCCTTTCCAGGTCTTTCTCTGTGAATGTGATTTGCCATTTCCTGGTCAGCTCTACCCTGGGTCATTTTGATGACATGTCAACATTCATTACATATTTATCGGACTGGCCTTGCCAGATATCCTCATTCATCCTTCCCTTTGTTCCTTCGTCCATTGCCCATGAATGACGTTGATGATCCGGACAATGCCATCCTCATCTTGGGCCGGTGGTGGTGGTAGTCCGACAGGAGTCTTTTCCTCATCAATGTATTCCCGGAGCCTCCCTGCTTGCACCTACTCCTCTAGGAATAACTTGAAAGCTCTGCATCTAGTGGTAAGATGTCCCATATCTCAGTGATAAGAGCACCTTATGGAGGCATTTTTGCCCTGTGGATGCCCCGCGATCTTTGGGAGGCAACCTAAAGAAGTCCTCCTTTTCTATCTTCTGGAGGAGCTCGTAGATAGGTATCTTGAATACCGTTTCATTTGCTTGGAACTCCTCTGGCCGTGGAACCCTCTTCTCCTTAGACTTTATCTCATTAACCTGCCTCGGCACCCCCGCTCTTGATCCAGGCTTCGAAATGGCATTTGACTTGGTTCTTAACTGCTTTGACCGAGCATCTTCGAGTCGGAAATGCTTCTCGATCCGGGACATTAGATCGTCCATATCTACCGGGCTACTAAGCGTCAAGTCTTCAAAAGCCTGCTCCGGGGATCCAGTCCCATTTGAACGACGGCACTGCAGATCCCAGAGCGCAGCCCTCTATTTCGTTATAGACCTCCTAGTACCGGGTTGCATATTTCTGGAGGGATTCTCCTTTACCCATCCTGAGTGCTAACAGGGTGTCTACTTTCTTCTTCTGTTTAGTACTGGTGACAAACTGAGCCAAGAAGGCCTGGAAGAGCTCCCAGAATGAGCTGATGGATTGCTCCGGTAATTTGTCAAACCAGATTAGCCTGAGGTCCCCCAAACTGGAAAGGATGACCTTGCAGAGGAGCTCATCCTCCATGATATACATGGACATCATTTGCCAGAAATGCACCAAGTGAACGTATGTATCGGAGGTTGGCTCATATTTTTGGGTGCGGCAAAACCGCGTAGTGGGCGATAGCTATCAATGGCTAGGACAAATGGTGAGGATACGAGTTGTGCATGGATCAAGTCCGCCCGGCTAATGGTGGCTCGGTCATTCCCACGCTTGGCATCCAGTTTGTCCCAGAGATCCCCAGACTAGATGCCCATGTCCCGCACATCAGACCTGGAATGAACCAAAGCCTGCTATTTGATGGTCTGGTTAACTTCTTTCCCTTTACGCTTTCTTTCCTGCCTCTCAAGCTGCCTTTTATGGGTCGCCGTCCAACTACTGGCCCAGTCTGGCTCCCAGCTCGTCGTGAAACATTCCACCGGTCCGGAACTTCCACCAAGACGCAATAATGCTGAAGTCCGGGGAGTTTTGTCATAATCCGGGTCAACCGAAGCCTTTCTCTTCCTTCTCCTCTCACGTCCGGAGTGATCGGGGTAAATTTCTGGCATGCGCTCCTCCGGATGGTGTCTTCTAAAATCCCTTCTCCTGTTAGGGGAGCGGGACCTTCTCCTGCCCCGGTCTTCTCCTGCCCGTCCCCCTCTCCGGGATTACTTTGCTCGGAGCTCCTCCTTCAGACGGAGCATGTCCTCCTGGATGGCGAGGATTATCTCATCTTTCTTATTGATCCGGTCTTCTAGGGTCCGGATGTAGGCCCTAGAGCCCTGATCCTTCAATGGGGCAGTATCATTGGTGTTCCTGACATTTTCCATTGCTGTGGCAGGAGTTCCGTCGATTTGAAGGAGGAGGTCCTCCGTTGTGTGGTTCTCCTGCCCAGTTGGTCCTCAATGGGTCGGTGAGGCCATTACTACGTGTCGCTCAGCGTGATTGATCAAAAAGGTGGCAGGTTCTACTCGTCCCTAGCAGAATCGCCAATTGTGGGTTCTTGGACCCTTGACCCAATCTACTTGCCAAAGATCCACACTCAAACGACTGTCAAAGGACTCCTGCAACCAAAAAAAGCGTTAGGACTGCCTGACACCGTCCGCTGGAAAGGCTCTCTGATGCCTAAGTCAGGTGATTGCTTTTAGAGAGTAATTTAGTAGAGTAATAGCTCTCTGAAAGCCAGAAGAGTCGAGAGATTACCCAGCTCTGCAATGGATGCGCCCAATCCGGCTATAATTATAGTAACCGTCCCGGATATCTTACCGCAATATCCAGGATCCTCCAAGTTTTCCATACTAAGCAAGGCAGGATCATGCTGATCCGAGGTGCATTGATCTAGTTAAAACTAGACCTGGTGATGCCCTGTTCATGTGCTCTGCATCCTGCCCATCGGGTCGTAGTCCGGAGACTAACATCTCTGCCCGGAGGCACCTTCACACCAGGCTTCACATAGTTTTTCATGTCCTGACCGAATGGTCTGGTGCTAGGTAACCTACCGGGTTACCATAGCATTTTCTTACCGAATGGCTTAAATTGCATGCTGGGCCGGTGGCCCTCTGGTTGACCTTACCAACTTATCCAGCCCACGGTGGGCTTGCCCCAGTGGGCTTGCTCCATGATCTGGCCCAAAGACCATACATGGTTCGGTTACCATAGCATACATCACATACAAACCCAATAAGGGTCACAATCCTACAACAAGAGTGTCCGGGTACAAGTGTAATAAAAATAATGAAATACAACTACAAACGAAGAAAAGACAATGGGATACCAACCGATGTCTTCCCAAATGCCCCTTAAGTCATTGGACTCCAACTCCAAGTCAAGCATGGATCTCTATACATAAAAATAGAGGCTTAGGCAATAGCCTAGTAGAGAAATATAAACAATAAAATGTATATGGTTGTTATGAGTGAGTGTTCAGTGTACAGAAGTATGATACATGCATGAGGTTCCATAAAGTGAAAGAGAGCTAGACCAAGGATTTGTTTTCCATCTTATCATTCTATTTCAATTTTCTTTCCCAAGTTCCAAGTTCATTCAAAATATAAATTTTCCTCCACTTGACGAATTCAAGTGAGTCCAACAAACATCCTTAACGAGATTAAGGG
>NMUG010009024.1:0-11418 GCA_002855965.1 Monotropa hypopitys
AGTGGCCCCTGGATCATTTCTTGTGCCTATCCAAGAATGTACCCAGAGTATCAGATCTGACTTTAACGGCTGGTCACCGGACTTAATGACCCTTGGCTATTATGGCTCACTGGTGTGGTGTAGTGTGTGTTAGGTGTGTGTTGTGGTGTGTGTTGTGGTGTGGTGTGTGTTGTGATGTGGTGTGTGTTCTGGTGTGGTGTGCGTTCTGGTGGAGTGGTGTGCGTTCTGGCGTGGTGTGGTGTGTGTTCTGGTGTGGTGTGCATTCTGGTGGAGTGGTGTGCGTTCTGTCATGGTGTGGTGTGTGTTGTGGTGTGGTGTGGTGTGTGTTCTGGTGTGGTGTGCGTTCTATTGTGGTGTGCGTTTTAGAGTGTGTGGGTAATAAGTATTTTAATATATAAAGGTGATCCTTAGTTACTTTACTCCCTCTACTTTATGTTTTTCATATGAGTATTCACCAACTTTCCCTAGCTGACCCTTCCTTTTTCCTTCCAGGTGATCGGTGTTTCAGTTCAGTTAGAGTCCACCAGTCCAGCAGTTGAGCAGTTGAGCAGTTGAGGCGCAGGAGTAGTTGGTGTGAGGAGTTGGTGTTCTAGTAGATCTGTTTCAGGTATATTTTATGTATTTTGAGAGTTTCTATTTATTTAAGTCTGTATGATCATATCAGCATGTGTAGTAGGTGTTCAGAGAGTCAGTTGTTTGTGTGAGGAGTTCTAGAGTTTTCAGTTGTATTATTAGAATATTATTAATTCAGTTCAGCAGTTTCTTTTCAGTTCTTGTTGAGAGTGGTGTCTAGTTTAGTGCTGGTTGATTGCCACGTGTCATCTTATGGTAACTGCTTTTCAGTTATCTGGGATGGGGCGTGACACATCATAGGATAAAAGGAGTGCAAGACTCAAAAGAGAGCTACCAACACTAGAAGTGACCCTACATTTTCCAAAACGACTCATTTGGTTCTTTTCAAAACGATTGGTTTCTATCATACCAATTTCCCGCATTATCTAGTGTTCCCTTTCATTCCCTGCCCCTTACAGAATTAAGGGCAATATCAATCACAATATTTAAGTTTCGGCTAATTCCGATCTAAGGGCTCGCCAACCGTTAGACGTATAATTCCTAGTGATTACCCGGCACGCCGGGAAGGGCCAGACAACCCTCCATTGTGCAATGTCGTGGGTGCTCGCAGTAGCCACCCAAGGTATCCCATCTACCCGTATAATAATAGCCAACTCAATTTCCTCGTATAGAGTAGATATTGTCACATTCTCATTTTATACAATTTTCCGTGCGACCTAGGGCAAACAACCTCCTAGTCGACGTGTCAACCCAAAATGTGACTTTTCTCCCATTATTCCCAAAACATTTTCGTTTATTCACAAAACGTTCCAATTGTTCGATTTTCCACAAAAACGTGTCAAGACCTTGTTTCCACCCACCGACACCCAAGGGAATCTAAAACAAGTTATTTTTTCCCAATTCGATTTCTAAAAACGACGACGACCAATTTTTCACAAAATTGGGGCTTTTCACAATCGAACCCGGAATTGAACAATTAACATCCTAGGGAGTACGTAGAGACCCTAGGCAATGCCCATACGCGACCAATTGACGTGAACGACCCACAACCTCAATTTCGTACAAGTGTCCAAAACGACGAATCAACATACAATCGCAAGGGGGAAGGGAGAAGACCAATATTACAAATGAGAGGGATAGAAAACTCTACCTCGGTCGGAGCTCCGGTGACGCTCACCGGAAAAGTTCGCCGGAAAACCTCCATGGCCGGCGTGAACCAAGCCCGCCACCGCAAATCTCTCGCGATGCTCTACAACGTTTGCAAAGACCAAAATCACAAGTGAGCAACCTATACTCATATAATGTAGAGAGAGAAAAACCTAGGGTTTTGGAGAGAGGGAGAAACTTACCGCCAATGGACGATCCATGGCCATGGATGTGTAGAGGGAAGAGAGGGGAAGAAGGTTAATGCTTGGGGTTTGGCTTGAATCCAAGTGGTTTGGTTGTTTGGGAGGAGAGAAGTGAGAGAATAGGGTTTGGGTTGAGAGAAAATTGGAGAGGAAGAGAGAGGGGATGAGTTTTGCACAACAAATAGGATTTCCCCCGATTTTAATTCGCACACAACAGTATTCTCATCCGGACGAGGCTCCTCGCCGTCTGGACGGCCGATCCGTGAAGAATCCAAACTGCTTTCAAAACAACCTCGTCCGGATGAGGGATCCTGCCGTTTGGACGGCCGACCAGCATGCAACCCCAAAAGTGCTGCGATGCCACTGAACCTCCCCGACTCGACCGCGAACACTTCCCCGAAGTTCTAGACCCCGAAACAATGCACCACGATCATCCCTCAACCTTCCTCAATCTCGCCAAACAATCTTGACAACCAACGAATGATGTGACGGCCTTAACTGAAAGTATCGCCATCGCGCAATTAATGCGTCAGAGGTTCCCATCGCCACAATCTCGTTCGATATAAATCGAATATAACTCGTGGGACCTCACGACGTTCTCGCAACTTTAACGACAACCGGAATTGAACGACGACAATCAATTGATTTCGACGGCGATAGAATTAAATCCCAAAAAAAGATTTAATAAATTTTTAATCAACGGAGAGAAAATTAATAAATTTTCCGGAGTGTGACAAACTACCCTTCTTACAAAAATTTCGTCCTCGAAAATTCTAAGATAAAAGAGTCGAGACACGATATCACGAGGAGAACAACACCCGTGACACATCCAACATGGATGGATTCACGACAAGAACCGACAACGCCAAGAGGGATCCTCACTCCACCACGAATACCCAACGACAATCGCAAGCCGAACATACCACCAAACTTCCTTACGAAAACAACACGCCACAACTTAAAGAATACCTCGCAACGCAAGAAACGCGAAAGAGGAACAAAGAATAAATAAAGAAATCACCACGAGAGAGTTAAGAAGTTCCAAGGAAACGATTTCTGCGCACCCAAACATTTCTAAACCGCTCGACCAAGCAAGAACGTAGATTTTCAAACAAGGAATATGACACGAGGGCCAAACCGCAAGAATACTGCCACGAACAATTTCCACAAAAATCTAAGACGCACCACAACACCAAGTGGACATGCCGGGAGGACACCAAAGTACCGAAACGCCAAGGATATGAAGGGACACGACACGGATACACCGACACACGAAGGATGCGCCAAGTACACGCCGAGGACATGCCGACATGCCTATGACACGCCTAGGACACGATTCGGGTACGAGGATATGGTACCGACACGCGAATACGATACGGATACTCTGATTTTCCCAAATATTTTCCGGAATTTATGAAAATAGAAGAGTGATTTTCAACCACCACAAGAATGTCCACAACATCCACACCGTCACAAACACGCAAAACAAATCCGGGGATAAATTTTACGAACAAGATAGCAACAGTCCAACCGACACCAGAGAGGATTCGAAAGCAAGACAAGCCACAAGGAATGGTCACACCACAACCGTGTCACCCGAATCACCCCAAACAACCACAACACCACCAAGAGAAGAACACAACAACCAAAATCTCATAAACCAACCCGCACACACCTAGCGCGGTACCAGAATGACTAAGAAGTTTGATTTGAGATGTGCTCGCCAGTCACCTTCTCAAAACAATCCTTCATGGTCGTTCCTACACCACATGACACGGACTACGCACACCGGTCATGACCAACATCTCCACAATCCAAGCCGGTGCAGTCGACTTCAAAGAGACACATATATTCTACCCCAACGCTCGCAACACAGCTGCACAACACAAAAGTGACTTCGTCTCACAGATCACACCAACCGCAAACCAATCCCACAACACACTCTCAAACAAACTCCAAAGGGAGACAACATCGCAGAATAGAAGTGTCCAAGCGCAAATGGACACGACACCAACAGATACGACACAATCCGAATTCGCACAAGGATACGACAAACAAAGAGCGACGCACAAAGGCAACCCACAAGACAAGAGTACACGAATTAAGGATACGATTCCCGATAACAAGCTCTACGAAGTAGTATGATTCTTCACATGCAAGACGAATAACGCACAGCTTCCACACTTGCCAACAAGTACCAACGAGAAATACAAGAAGTCAAATTGCACATTACCACAAATCAAGGAATCCTAGCGACGACTATAATACGGTACAAGCGCACGCGACAACACTTCCAACAATGATGGTAGAGACCATCGATCAAGCACATTGATCCAAGAGAGTAGAAGAGTCAATGAGTAGCCAAGGAACGACATCCACTCACCGATCCTGCAAGGGTTAAACGAGGAGGAATTCAACATACCGAGAAAGAGAGACACCCGACCAACCACATTCCACAATCAGGAAGAAGCGAAAGAATCACTCAAGCCACGATTCACCGCCTATAACCTCATACCAGAAGAAAACTCTAACTCTAGTCTCCAAGTTCCACGCAAAACACATGTTTTTTTGAAAAAGGAATAATTGTTATTGCATTCGAGAATTAACACAGCCATAGACACATGTTACCTCAAGCCATCAACCCAACTATTCATTTCCCCCAGGTCCATAACTTTAACCAAATCCGCATCCCAAACTCTAAGTCACCAAGCAAGGTCACTACACTTCTATCTCTCAACCAAAACCATTTACTCTCTGCATCATCACTCAATAAGGCAAGAAACCCAAATGCCACTTCTAGGAAAAACCACAGGATAGTCACACACGCTCTATCACTCCAAAACATCAAGAGAGAATTAAAATTCTCAAACCATTGTTCCAACTCACAACACAACAACAACACCTCATCGAGCGCACAACAAGGCATTCCAAAACAAGTCTATCTCTCAAATCACCCAACAAGCCCAATTAACCAACCGGGACAAAACCAGCATAAGACTATCTCCCAAGTAGTTCTACAACCCAACTAACCAAATAACCAAGGAACCAATAACCACTATGGACCAACGCAATTTTAGCCCCTTCCGAAAGACCTCAAGTCACAACTCAATGCTATCACACGAACAAGATACCATACTCAAATTCCTTCATCCTTCTTTCTCAACCAAGAAGTATTGCAACCGTAAGGCACGAAGTTCAACACAAATCCTCAAGGGATCTCAAACTACAAGTCAAGATCAACTCTCGCATCCAACAAGCACAAAGTACCATCATCACTAACCACTTGGCACTAATTCACAAGGAGAACCTACTGACCCAAAGATACTTCACATCCCAAGTGAACCACTCACCATCTCTACCATGACAAGGCCTTACCACACCGAGACATCCTCACTTCCCAAGAAGATCACAACCACTAGATCACCAAGTGCTAACACATCAAGAAGCAACCACAAATGTCAATCCCACAAGCAAGGTCATTCCGAAGTTCCACAACTTACGCAAGGAGCGATACAAACTAGGAAGACCCAATCAATCCCAAAGGTGAACAACCATCCACCACAAGGCTCATCAAACAAGAAGCCTACCATGCAACGAGAATGGGAGTCAAAACTCAACCACCATGAAAACAGTCAACAACAATGGTGCAAACGACAAGTTCCATATATCAATCGTCAAAGAGTGAAACAGACTCCATGGCTCAATCACAAGAGCAGTACAATTTTCCAGCCGCAAAGACGACTATCAAACTAGCATCAAGAGGAAAGACATCACTATTACAAGAAGAAGCTAACAACAACCTCATCTAAGAGCAAAAGGAGGAACTCAAGGAATGATCATTCAACCACACACAAGATCATCATCCTCACTGGGAGGGCAAACGAGAACCAATCAACCGACTACCGCAAAGTCCATCATCCGCTACCAGAAATAGGCTTAAAAGCCACTAAGACAACAACAAGAATTCGCTTCCTACGAGGGAATAGGCTCGACAAGCCACAACTACAACCACTAACGATCGATATCGAGGAATAAGATTCCAATTCACCACAGAGCCAACGAAGAAACCCATTCACGCCCTAAGAATAAAGGAACTCGAAACAGTTCACCATGCTAGAGTGGGAATCACGACTACCATCAAGAGGATATAACCGGAACAAACAAGTCCAACACTCACAAAATCTTCTAATAGATGCCAAGACAGACTCGAAAGTCACCACAAGGTAGACAGGAATCTGCTCAAAATTCCAAAAGAACGACAACAAGACCAACTCGAAGGAGTAGACACCACGAATTTCCAAATCATCTTATTAATTCGAGTTATAAAAACTTGTTGTTTTATGAGATTCATGCAATGCACACACATTTAATGCCTAGACACACATGCCATACACCCTAAATACAATTCCCAAGAGCTACGCAAGAGAAACAGTGCACCCATTGAGACTAAAAGTCTCCCCCAAAGTCCTAGGTAAATCGGAACGAGCGCTTTGATACCAACTGTAACACTCCCAAATTTTGAAACATATTTTTTTGAAATAGAATAAGGGAGTGTTAATGGGTAAAGAGTATCAACACATAAGGGTAGAACAACTAACATCTACCACAACACACTACCCATCACGCTAATTATTATATTGAATGCACAACACTAAAATGAAAGACAAGCAAAAGAGGCTAATAGGGTTTTATAACATAACCCTATACAACAGTGCCCCTAACTAAAAGAAAAGGCCAAAATAGGATTTTATAAGATAATCCTGTACAAGGCGGCCAACAAAAAAGTAAACAAGGATAGTACTGAAAAGAAAGGCAACCTAAGGCCTACAGTCCACTACATCTCCATATCTTGTGAAGGATCCATCAGCTATTCCATGTCAAGGAGAACAAGTCCTGCAAAAGTAGAGGGTCAGGCACCACTACCTGGTAGAGATAATCTATCTCCAAACGTCTATAATATTAGGGTGAAGGTGTATGATCATGCAGGAATGAAATGTGACTCATGCAATGGATCTTATTATATTTTAAAACTGTAAGTTTTGTTCCAACATTCCACATCCGACTCATCATAGGGTAAAAGGAGTGCAAGACTCAAAAGAGAGCTACCAACACTAGAAGTGACCCTACATTTTCCAAAACGACTCATTTCGTTCTTTTCAAAACGATTGGTTTCTATCATACCAATTTCCCGCATTATCTAGTGTTCCCATTCATTCCCCATCCCTTATAGAATTAAAGGTAATATCAATCACAATATTTAAGTTTTGGCTAATTCCGATCTAAGGGCTCGTCAATTGTTAGACGTATAATTTCTAGTGATTCCCTGGCACGCCGAGAAGGGCCAGACAACCCTCCATTGCGCAATGTCGTGGGTGCTCGCAGTAGCCACCCAAGGTATCCCATCTACCCGTATAATAATAGACAACTCAATTTCCTCGTATAGAGTAGATAGTGTCATATTCTCATTTCATACAATTTTTCCGTGCGACCTAGGGCAAACAACCTCCTAGTCGACGTGTCAACCCAAAATGTGAATTTTCTCCCATTATTCCAAAAACATTTCCATTTATTCACAAAACGTTCCAATTGTTCGATTTTCCACAAAAACATGTCAAGACCTTGTTTCTATCCACCGACACCCAAGGGAATCTAAAACAAGTTATTTTTCCCCAATTCGATTTCACAAAACGGCGATGGTCGGTTTTTCACAAAATTGGGGCTTTTCACAATCAAACCCGGAATTGAACAATTAACATCCTAGGGAGTACGTAGAGACCCTAGGCAATGCCCCTACGTGACCAATTGATGTGAACAACGACCCACAACCTCAATTTCGTACAAGTGTCCAAAACGACGAGTCAACATACAATCGCAAGGGGGAAGGGAGAAGACCAACATTACAAACGAGAGGGATAGAAAACTATACCTCGGTCGGAGCTCCGGTGACGCTCGCGAGAAAAGTTCGTCGGAAAACCTCCATGGTCGGCGTGAACTAAGCCCACCACCGCAAAGCTCTCGCGATGCTCTACAACGTTTGCAAAGACCAAAATCACAAGTGAGCAACCTATACTCATATAATGTAGAGAGAGAGACAAAACCTAGGGTTTTGGAGAGAGGGAGAAACTTACCGCCAATGGACGATCCATGGCCATGGATGTGTAGAGGGAAGAGAGGGGAAGAAGGTTAATGCTTGGGGTTTGGCTTGAATCCAAGTGGTTTGGTTATTTGGGAGGAGAGAAGGAAGAGAATAGGGTTTGGGTAAGAGAAAATCGGAGAGGAAGAGAGAGGGGATGAGTTTTGTACAAAAAATAGGGTTTCACCCGATTTTAATTCGCACACATCAGTATTCTCATCCGTACGAGGCTCTTCTCCGTCCGGACGGCCGATCCGTGAAGAATCCAAACTGCTTTCAAAACATCCCCGTCCGGACGAGGGATCCTGCCGTCCGGACGGCCGACCAGCATGCAACCCAAAAAGTGTTGTGATGCCACCGAACCTCCCCGACTCGACCGCAAACACTTCCACGAAGTTCTAGACCCCGAAACAACGCACCACGATCATCCCTCAACCTTCCTCAATCTCGCCAAACAATCTTGACAACCAACGAATGATTCAACGGCCTTAACTGAAAGTATTGTCATCACGAAATTAACGCGTCGGAGGCTCCCATCGCCACAATATCATTCGATATAAATCAAATATAACCCATGGGACCTCACGACGTTCTTGCAACTTCAACAACAACCAGAATTGAACAACGAAAATCAATCGATTTCGACGGCGATAGAATTAAATCCCAAAAAAAGATTTAATAAATTTTTAATCAACGGAGAGAAAATTAATAAATTTTCCGGAGTGTGACATTCCCACCTCTGCAGAACCAGCATTCTCGGCCAGACCTCAGCTCGGCAACTCTTTCCAGACCAGAAGCCCTCATCAGGTATTTCATAAGTCCTTCGGTAAACAAGATTTGTCCCTTACTTTAGCTCAGCAGGTTTATAAAGGACTTAACTGCGCTATCATTAGCTTGGCAGACCTCCCTTGGCACTGCCGGAGTACCCCTGACTTAGTGTTTCAGCTCAGCACTTATCCAACTGGTCCAAACTACTCCTTGGACCCTCTGGCTGACCTCTTTTCAGCTCGGCAGTTATGCCCGGACTATCCCAGAAGCACCTCTGACCTTCCCAGGTCACTTGCCGACCTCCCACTTGCCGGAGCCCTTATACTCGGCAAAGGGATAGTCCGCCTCTGAGCATCCTTAGCCTCTTCATCTCGAATTAGCATCTAGTAGCTCGGGCAATCATCCCTGAGGCCTTAGGGCTACCTTGTTAGCCTTTTCGACCAATAGTTATAAGCTTAGTCCCCGCACTACCTCTGCTGGGCAGCCTTATTGACTGTTCGGCAGACTGGCTGCTCGGCCAGCCCTTAGCTTAGCAGAAGCCTTTAGCACGGTAGACTGTCAGCTCGGCATCCTTAGCTCGGCACCCTACCAGCCCGACAGCTCTCTGCTCGGCTGCTCGGTAAACCTCAGCAGAAATGCCTAAGTGATCTTTTTAGCTCGGCAACAGGACCCTTCGGTCCAGAATGCCCTCCAGACCAATAATTAAGTAGTTTCCTGAGCACCACCAGCCAGCCACTATCCTCCGGACAGAAGTCCTTCGGCCAGGAGCTCAGCTAGCCGACCAGTGGTAGTCTGGCCAAGTCTGGTCCGGCAGCTCAGCTCGGCAGAGCAGTAGCAATCGGTAGAAAGGCTTAGAAATGATATATTGAATTATTTTGGCAGACTTGAGGTGATTAGAAGTTGAAGGAAGAATCATACCAAAGAAAAGGTGAATCTCAACATGCCTTTGTTACTCGTACAGTTTTATGACATGCTAGACATTTTCAAATGTATGATTTATGTTAATAAGCATCTCACTTTATTATGTTCATCTCTCTTGAAAGAAAAATAGCATGTACACCTTTTATTACCATAGATTGGCAAAACAGGAAAGAGATGTTTTATGATTGAACGGCATGAACAGTGACATAGTTGCTCACCGCCGGGGACGGGATCTGAAACCGGAGAGGTAAGGGGTAATGAGGGATCATGAACCAGGTGATCATAGTGATATCACACAATGCAATCTATTTGGGGTCGCTCCCTAAACTAACTGGTATCATGAAGAGCAACATGATAAGATCATGTCGGAAAATCCGAAATGAAAACAAACATGCAATCAAAAGTAAGCTATTCGTTGAAGGACGTTGAGAAGGCCATAGGCTTGACTTGGCAATCATATACAATTATAGGTTTTGGGCTAGTAAGCCTCCCATTGATTATATTGAAAATGAGAAGAGAAATAGCTTTTATGATGATATTGTTGTCCATGGAAACTTGTAACCTTGGTATATTCAGATTCACTCTAGATTTATGCTTATGCATTTTCTAAAATCTTTTTCAGGTACCAATGAGGACTAGCTTGGAGATTAGGCTTCTTTCATGTTTTTATTGTATCTCTCTCTTTTGATGTAGATGTAGTTTATGAGCCTCACTTATTGTATTATCTCAGGAATGTTTATGGTAATTCTATTATGCACACTGGGTTTTGTTCAACACTTCCGCTATCTTTATGTTATGAAATCCCTAAACTCATTGATTTGTAGGCCTTTGCTAGCTTGCTCGTTGGCCGGTCATGGACCCTTTTAGGGTTGGGTCGTGATAGATACACTAGACGTGAGAAGAAAGATTCAATAATAATGTTATCTAGGCAAAGCATGTAAACAAGACAAACAAAAAAGATGTAATCAATTGAGCTCAAAAAATAATCAAAACAAAAGCAAAACAAAAACAAAATAAACAAAAGTAAGGATGATCATACTGATTGCCTTGAGCTTTTACCAATACCCAAAGGCTCAGGTTAGCATATATAATGATCTCCTCTTGATGGAATGGTGAAGGTGTTAGCTATTTTTCTCCAAGAAGTCCCTTTGCTATAAACCTAACTCATAGGCTTAGTAGAATATTTGTTTGCCAATTTTATATGAGATAAACAATAATCACCAACTATTTTATTATTTCTAAAAGTATATACCTTAGAAGATTTTCTATTCAAAGAACGAGATATGTATTTATCCTTGTAAGCATAATCAATATTCTTCCTATGGAAAGTATGAGAACAGTGTTTGTTACATCCATTGTTCT
The DNA here is from genome assembly GCA_002855965.1 of Monotropa hypopitys. NCBI lineage: Eukaryota > Viridiplantae > Streptophyta > Magnoliopsida > Ericales > Ericaceae > Monotropa > Monotropa hypopitys. Next base: position 11,107 of record NMUG010009024.1, read on the forward strand.
TACCAAAATATACACTCTTGCCATTTTGAACAAATGAAACCTTTTTCTTTAAGTTCCTTGTAGTATGCGAAGATCTCACATTTTTTCCAATGAAGTGTTTGGAACTAATGTTGTTTTGAGTAGAAATTTTCACCAATTTAAAAGTCTGCAAAACAACATATATCTTTTGGTACCCATTGTATTTTGGATCCATACTTGTTAGACTTTCTCATTTTACATTCGAATTTCTTATGGCCCCTTTGGCCGCAGTAAAAGTAAGTAACTTGTTGAATTTCATTCTTGATGTATGATGCCTTTTTCTTGCAAGGAATA
>NMUG010009025.1:0-11420 GCA_002855965.1 Monotropa hypopitys
ATTAAGTTGAGCCTCATTCAAGGTCTTACTAGCGTAGTACACCACATACGGGGCCTTCTCCTTCCTTTGGCCCAAAACATCCCCTATTGCGTAGTCACTTGCGTCACATATTATTTCAAAGGGAAGACTCCAATCTGGTGGACGCATGATAGGAGGTAACACAAGTGACTCCTTCAAGGAGGAGAATGCTTCATCACACTCTTTAGTCCACTCGAATGGGGTGTCCTTGGCAAGTAGACTAGATAGGGGCCGAGCAATCATACTAAAATTTTTAATGAATCACCAGTAAAAACCAGCATGTCCAAAAAAAGATCGAACATCCTTAACCGTTTTGGGAATGGGTAGTTTTTCAATGAGACCCACCTTGGCCTGTCTACCTCAATCCCATCTTTGGAGATTTCGTGGCCCAACATGATGCCTTTGGTCACCATAAAGTGACACTTCTCCCAATTTAGAATGGGATTCTTTTCCACACTTCTCTCTAGGACGAGGATAAGATTGTGGAGGCAATGGTCAAAAGAAGAACCATGTACCGAGAAGTCATCCATAAAGACCTCCACAATCTTGTCCAACATGTCGCTAAAGATTCCCATTACGCAACGTTGGAAGGTACTGGGTGTGTTACACAATCCGAATGGCATCCGCCGGTAAGTGAAAGTGCCTAAAGGACAAGTAAAAGTCGTTTTCTCTTGGTCCTCCAGTGCGATTTCAATTTGATTGTATCCGGAGTACCCATCTAAAAAGTAATAGAATGGGTGACCGGCTACTCTTTCAAGCACTTGATCCAAAAATGGGAGTGGAAAATGATCTTTCTGGGTGCAAGCCTTAAGCTTACGGTAGTCAATGCACACCCTCCAACTGGTGATGGTTCGGGTGGGAATCAATTCATCTTTATCATTCTTGACCACCGTAATTCCGGATTTCTTGGGTACCACTTGCACCGGACTTACCCATTGGCTATCGGCGATGGGATATATGATCCCAACGTCCCATAGCTTCAAAACTTCCGCTCGCACAACTTCCTTCATTTTAGGATTCAATTGCCTTTGAGGTTGGCGGGACGGTTTCACATTCTCTTCCAAAAAGATGCGATGGGTGCATACCGACAAGTCTATGCCTTTAATGTCGGCTATAGTCCACCCAATCGCGGATTGATATTTCCTCAAAACAAGCATCAATGCAGCCTCTTACTCCGTGTGGAGAGTAGATGAAATGACCACGGGGAATGTCTCACCCGTGCCAAGAAAAACATATTTCAAAGAGGCAGGTAATGGTTTCAACTCTAGTGTTGGTGGTTGGACACTTGAAGGAATAGAGGATTTTCCCAATGGGGATAATTTTTCAAATCCAAGTGTCCATCCCACCATATCAACATGTATGCCCTCATTCAACCAATACATGTATTCCTTCTCCTCGGGCGTAGGCACATGTGTCTCTACCCCGGCATTCACCAAAGCCGATTCCAAGGGGTCCTCCGTCAATCCGCTCCAAGCATACCCCATAGTTTCAATGCTATTTATTTCATAGGCATCGTCATCATCTCCTGGTTGCTTTCCAATGCGAAAAACATTTAGGTCCACCGTCATGTTCCCGAATGTGATTTGCATGACACCCGTTCGGCAATTAATTTTTGAATTAGCTGTAGCCAAGAACGGACATCCTAGAATAACGGGAATTTGAGCGGCCGGATTAGCAACCGGTTGGGTATCTAGGACCACGAAATCAACGGGGTAATAACACTTATCAACTTTGACAATAACATCCTCCACTATACCCCTCGGTCTCTTTTCACTTCTGTCAGCGAATTGGAGAGTCATCCCAGTGCTCTTCAAATCTCCAAGCCCCAATGTAAGATAAACATGATAGGGCAAAAGGCTTACACTCGCTCCCAAATCAAGTAGAGCGCGCTCTAACTTGACATTCCCCACAGTTATAGATATGGTTGGGCAACCAGGATCCTTATACTTAGGAGGAGTGTTTGCTTGGAGAATTGAGCTCACTTGCTCGGTTAAGAAGGCCTTTTTGTGCACATGATGTTGCTTTTTGATTATGCATAGGTCCTTCAAAAACTTTGCATATATTGGCACTTGTTGTATGGCATCCAACAAAGGTATGTTAACCTTGACTTGCCGAAAAATTTCAAGAATTTCATTGTGATTCTTATTCTTGGCAAGAGGCAACAATCTTTGTGGATACGGAACAGGACAAGAATAAGTGCCAACATCAGATGACTCACCTTTTCATTTTTCTTCCTTTTTCTCTTCTTTCTTTTTTTATTCCTCAACATCCAACACTACCTCCTCCTCTTGACTCAACTCACATGGTCTCTTCCCTTTGTCTTTTGATTGATTTTTTTTAGTTTTGGTTGAGACATTGGGGTTAGAGATACCCTTGTCAATGGTCTTTCCACTACGGAGAGTCGTAATGGATTTGATGTCTTATACTTGACCATTCTCTTCCCCTCCTTCAATGTTATTTATCCCTTTCGTGTTTGGTTGAGTTTGAGAAGGAAAACGTCCTTTCTCATTTTGAGGAGGGGTTGAGGTAGAAGCTCGATTGGCCATGAGCTCTTTGACCAATTGTGTCAAGAGTGTGAGTTGTTCTTCAAGTTGGTCTCTTTTGTGAGGAGGTTGGTATGGTTGTTGTTGGTATTGTGAAGGCCCACCTTGATTTTGATAGCCTTGGTTACCATATCCTCTTTGATTATTGTTATTATGATTGTAGTTGGATTGGTAACCTTGACCTTGATTGGACTGATATTGGTGGTGGCCTTGATTATTGAAGTTTGGACCGTGATTTGGTCCTTGATTTGAATAATTATTCCCCCTCCAATTAGAGTTAGAGTTGTTTCTATTGTTGGAGTGATAATTGTCATTGGGAGAATAATTATTGAAATTGTTGTGTGGTGGAGGTAGAGGTTGCTGTGTTATTGAATTTGCCTTAAGCTGCTCATACAACATCTCCCTGACAGCTGGCATATTAGGGCATTCATCGGTTAAATGTCCAACCATCTCACAGATGTTGCAAAAATTTTCGTTAACAGTAGCAACTTGCACCTCATTCACCTTTTTCTTTTCCAAAGATTCCAACTTCTTGGTCAGTTGGGCAATTTTTGCATGCAAAGAGTCAGTCTCATCTAAATGAAATTGGGCCCCAGAAACGGGAGCTGATGAACTAGTTCCTCTGGTTCTATCATATGGATCTGAAATCTCCCATGACTGGGCATTTTCAGCAATTTGATCCAGAAAATCCATGGCTTCTTCCGGTTCTTTGTACAAGAACTCCCCATTACACATAGTTTGAATAAATTGGCGTGTCCCGCAAGACACACCTTCATAAAAGAATGAAACCAGTTAGGGTGTGGTGTAGCCATGATGAGGAACTTGGTTGATTAATTCCTTATAACGTTCCCAGCTTTGACTAAAAGTTTGTCCCGGCTTTTCAGAAAATCCTTGGATTTGTTTTTTCAAAGCAATCATTTCATGAGCCGGGAAGAACTTTTTCAAAAATTCTTGATTCATTTGAGCCCAACAGTAAATAGACTGAGCACGTAATGAATTGAGCCATGACTTTGCCCGATCTTTCAGTGAAAACGGAAATAATTTCAAGAATGCCACATTTTCATCTGTGTACGGGTCAAGCATTGTTCTCACCACTTCCTCAAAATCTTTAATATGTAAAAATGGTTTTTCATGCTCCATCCCATGGAATTGAGGAAGTAGTGGTAACAAGTTGGGTCTCACAACGAAGAAATTACTTCGAGGCGGCAAAACAATGCATTATTGTGCAGTAGTACGAACGGGATTCATATGATCATACATGTTGTGCCGTCTATTTCCATTTTCCTCATTGTAATACCCTTGGCCTCATTCATACCCTTGACCATTCCGTTGGTTATTATTGCATTGGTTTCTTTGGTTATTCATGTTTGCATTCCCGTAGTTTTCATTATTGGGATTATTGTAATCACGAGGTGGAATCCTAGCTCCTAGATTAACAATGCGATTCATAAGTTCACCAATTTCATCCATATTTGGAGTATTGTTGAAAGATCCTTCCCCATTCCTTTCCTCTTCGACATGTTCAAAATTGTTCAGTTGTTGTTGTTCATCATTAGGAAGATAGGGAGACACACTATGAATCTCATTATTTTCTTGACTATTCCTCCCTGATTCCCTTCTCTGATCATTCATTCTATTTAGCCTGTGGTTTTCACCTCTAGACCACATGAAAAGAAGATCAAAGAATTAAACTAGAGATTACAATGATTCCAATAATCGACACAAAGTAGCAAGAGAGAAATAGAAAAATACCTGGGAAGCATTGTTCTTCCTGCTTGGATCGTTGCTTCTCTTTGAAACTCTTTTTGGATTTTTTTCTTTGTAATAAGAGAAAGGAAAATAAAAGAAAAATAAACACTAAAAATTCAAAAACAAATCACCGTAGTCCCCAGCAACGGCGCCAAAATGCTAAACGCAAAATCCGTGTCGTTATTATCGGACTTCGGTCTAGTACATTTAAATTTATAAAACAAAAACAAACTACTCTAGCTAGTAGAGCGGTAAGCCCGAGGTCAAACTCAGGGACTAGTCGGATCAGTTAATTGAATTTTTCGTATTTATTGAGAAAATAAAATGAAATTGGAGTTTGAAATCAAAAATCATTAAAAGTCAAGTGATTGGCAAAAAGGTAAATTGAATGCTAAATTGCTTAATTATTAGATTAATAAATTGACTAAAGGAGGAACATGGTCATTGCTTCTCACTTAAGGGGATTGGGGGATCCGATTCAAATTAGTTCACAAGACTTACCAAAGTGAAAACATTATGGTAAAGTCTCGGAGAATATTCTGATGAAACCTTTCACTTATATAACTCAAGGAATATCTACAGTATAACATCGAGATATTCCCCGGAAAATATTCTTTTGAATTTGATCCTCAATTTATAACTCAGAATATATCCACAGTAGAAACATTGGGATATATTCCGGAAGGTATTCTTCGAAAACATGAATTGGTGAAAACTCTTACACGAAAATTACTTACAGTAGCGACATCGAAGTAATTTCTGGATGATTTTATATTGAATATCAATAAAAGATTCACACTTTGTTAGAGGAAATTAGTGAATTACTAAGTTAAATCCAATCCACTACCCTTAAGTGATCCACAAGACCATATTCCAAAGAGATTTAGCTACTCATGGTGGGGTGAAAACTACAAGTATGTGTTAAATCAAAATCCTTACAATCCATTTAAGAGAAATTGAGAGAATGGAGAAAACAAATACTTTTATATAAACTTCAATAAACAAAACAAGATTTAAACATGTTCTTACCAAGAGAATAATCCAAAACAATGAGATTTAAAGAGAGAACACAAGAGAAAAGCTTCCAAACCATCAAGATCTTCCAAGAACAATGTAGCCTCCCTCCCTAGGGTTCCTACTACTCAAGAGTGTATCAAAATATCCAAAAGTCCCCTCTCTAGGGTTAATTCTCACCTATATATAGTCTAAACACGTTCTGGCCCATTTACTACCCTTAATGAAGGGTTAAAAGGTCATTAGCCATCATTTTAAGCTTAATTAAATTGCCTTAGACTTTTCTGTACGCGATAAGCGTAACCGGTTACGCTAAAAATGCCGTAACCGGTTACGGTTGAGCTTTCTTCGCGTCATCTTCTGCTGAGCGTAGCCAGTTATACTCTGGTCTTCAACCTGTTACGATGTCCTCGGTTTCTGCAGTCTTTCCTCTGGTGTCTTCTTTGGCTGGGCATAACCGGTTACGCCTGATTTGTTCTAACCGGTTACGCCTGAATTGATCTAACCGGTTGTGGTTGCTGCACTTGTCACTTCCAAATTAGTTTCTTCTCTTCTACCGATATCTCGGCTTCCATCTAGGACCTCCAAGTATTGTTCTCCTCGGTTCCCGGATTTCTCAAATGGCTCAAGAAAGTGGAATAAAGTACTCAAAAACCTGTAAACTAGTAAAAATCTACAAAAACATCATTAAGCGCAAATATGTACAAAAATTGGTTAAAAATACATAAAATATATCTACAATAGACAAAATAGACATGTTAAACAAGTGATTTAGCATGTCTATCAGATGGCGTATAGATTATTGGTGAGAACTTGTGACACTTTTGCAGTTTCTAACGTAAACTTTTGCATCTTCTTATATATAAGGCCACCAGTAGCCCTGAGATATTGCTTTGTGGGCTATTGATCGCCCTGTCGTGTGACTTTCGCATGGACACACCTGAGATAAGATCTTGTGAAGGACTTTTTGTACAATACTCTGTCTGGTGAAAGCTAGAATCAGACTAACTTGATTCTAACTAGAGGTGAAAGAGAAACCAAAAAACCGTCCCGACTGAAAAAATCGATCGATTTTTTTGGTTTTCGGTCGTTCCATACCCGTAATCGGTCCACTTTCGATTTTTTTAAAATTGGCCGAAATTTTGGTTCGGTGTTCGATTTTAAAACTTTGGACCGAACCCACAGAACCCGACCGAAAACCGAAAAAAACCAAAAAAATTCAAAAAAATACCAAACCGTAGGTTAATATTAACGCATCTCTCTCGTTTGTTCCAAACCGAAAAAACCGAAAACTAAAGCCAACCGAACCGAACCGAAATGATTTTTTCCATGGTCGTTTTGGTTTTGCCCCAATGTACACTAAACCAATTGGTTCGGTTTTGGCCGGCCGAAAAACCCGACCGAACCAAACTGATTTCACCCCTAATTCTAACCTTGTGAGCTTCTTTCTTATCTTCTCGCAAAGTGTTGTTCTTGAGGTATGAGATAATGCAGTCCATCCATCTCGGTCCCATGTCTACTTCGCAACTTTCTTCTAGTTCTTCTACTTGAATGCTTGGCTGCTAAATTGTGTCTACACAGAGTGTGCGATGGAGCTCTAATGATACTAAAGAAACAAGATAGGCCAATGCATCTGCATGTCTGTTCTGCTTTGATGTGATCTGGACAATTTAGACTTTCTCGAACCTCTGCAATTTCTTCTTCACTATGGAAACATATGGGGTCATCCTATCATCTTTGGTAGCATACTCCTCAGATAATTGGTTGACTACCAATTGGTTGTCGCAATGTACCGTCATCTTTTTAGCTCCGCACTTCTATACACTATCCAGTCTAGCCAACATAGCTTCATATTCTGCTTCATTATTTGAAGCTTTGAAGGCAAATCGTATCGATTACTCCAGAACTAACTCTTTCGGAGATATCAACATGACACTATACACATGATCCCTTATTGCAGACTGACCCATCTACGTAGAGCTTCCACAGTTCATCCATAGATGGCTCATCAATCATTAACTTAGAATGTGTAGGAACCTCCTCTACTTATTGCTGCTATGCTAGTATTGGGGTAGGACCTTGTGAGAATTCTGCAACAAAGTCGGCTAAGACCTGCCCCTTGATAGCTGTGTAGGGGACGAACTCAATGTCATATTCGCCCAACTCGACTAACCAACATGTCACCTTCCCAAACAAATCCGTCTTTCTCATAACAGATCTGATTGGGTGACTGGTTGGTACTTTAATCGTATGGGCCAGAAAATAATGATATGGCTTCCTAGACGTCATCACCAAGGCAAGGATCAGTTTCTCCAAAGAGATATACATATTTTCTGTATCTAACAACATATTGCTCACGTAGTAGACTGGTATTTGTTGCCAATCTACCTTTTGATTTGGACTGTACTAACAACACGATCTAAAAATGCCAGGTATACTGTCAATACTTCTCCTAGTTCTAGCATAGCAATCAATGGTGGTGCTGCAAGGTACTTATTTAATTCTTGGAATGCTACTTTATAATGTGCACCCCACGCATAAGATACACTCTTCTTCAAATAGCTGGAAGAACGATCTGTACTTGTCCGAGCTGCGGTTGATGAAGCGGTTCATTGTGGCTACCATCTTAGTCAACTATTGCACCTCCTTAGTTGTTCTTGGACTTTGGAGGGTTTACAAGGCAATGATTTGATCTGAGTTGGCCTCAATTTCTCTTCTTATCACTAGATTCCCCAAAAAATTGCTCGAACTTATTCCAAAGGCATGTTTTGAGGGATTGAGCTTCATCTTGAACTGTCTTAGGACTTCAAATATTTTGCACAGATTGACAAGGTGGGAGTCCGTCTCCTTGGAGTTGATCACCATGTCGTCTATGTAAACCTCCATGCTCTTTCCAATCAAGTCTCGGAACACACGGGTGGCCAGTCTCTGGTAAGTGGATCTTGCATTGCGTATCTCAAAGGGCATGACCTTATAGCAATAGAGTCCTAGTGGGGTGATAAACGAAGTTTTCTCCTCGTCAGGCTCATATGTCGCAATTTGGTGATAGCCCCTATAGGCATCCAAGAAATTCATGTATTTGTATCCTGTTGTGGAGTTGACTCGTTGATCAATTTTAGGCATTGGGAAACTATCTTTAGGAAAAGCTTTATTGCGATTGGTAAAATATATATATATATACACACACCAGGTTCCATTTTTCTTTTTTACAACAACAATATTAGACAACCACTCTGGGTAATACTCTTCTCTGATGGCTTTAGCTTTCAATAACCTATCAACTTTCTCGAGAACTACTTCTACATGATGGGTGGCTGGCCTTATTCTTCTCTGCATGACTGGTCTGTGGCATAGATCTACGTTGAGGTGGTGACATATTATACTTGGCTCTACCCTGGGCATCTCTACCAGAGTTCAAGCGAATACATCAATGTTTTCCCACAATACCCTCTCTAACTTAGAGGCATCTGTTTCAAGGAGTTCATCCCTAAATAGAAAATACCTTTCCTCAATAGATTCATGTGCGGTAACCTTTCTCAAGTTCACGACCACACGGGTATTGGAGTCCACACCCACGTCTTCTAGAACTAGATGGTCTGGAACCTCAATTGACTTGACTTGTTCAGCACTTGGGGAATGCTTGATGGATGCCAAAAAGAAATTCCTGGACGACTTCTGGTTTCTCTCTATGCTTTCAATACCTCTTGGACCAGGGAACTTGATCACCGGGTGGTAGGTGGACGGTATGGCACCCATCCTGTGCATACCGTCTGTTGATCCCGTCTGTTGGGAGTCGTTTTCCGGGGCAGAAGAATTTACGCTGATGGATTTGATTTAAAAATATGGGGGTTTGTTTGAAAACAGAGCACGATCTGAGTATGCCGATTTTGAATTTTCGGAGTTGCCACTTGGTATTGAGCTGTGGTGTACCAAGTCACCAGAATTTTTGTTGTAAAAAGATGTCATTTTATTTAAGAAAAATATCTTTGATTTTGGAAAGGTGTCTGTAAAACCAGAAATTCAAGTTTGGGGATTTAATTATGAATGGGGAAGGTGTTAGGCATCCCACTCGCCCTTTCGGTACTTATTTTTCAAAAGTAAATCTCTTTTCGAATCGAAATCAATTGTTTTCTCGGCTAACAGAAATGTAGAATTATTACTGATTTATGTATGAATTGGAATGACTCCTGGAAATAGTTATTGACGGGCAGATTTTGGCCCAGTTTGGAAAAGGGGAAATTTGAAAGAAATACGGGTGACCTTTGACCCAGTTTTGATGACAAAGGATTATTTTTTAGCCGGACAGAACTTCGGCGAAAAAGTGATTTTCTGTAGTCGGACAGAATTCTGACTATGTTTTGAAAAATGATTTTGTTTTGTTAATTTAATTTTATTTACGACAGTCGGACAAAACTTCGACTGTATTTTGTGAAAGCAAAAGTTTATTCTGAGCCGGACGGAACTTCGGCCTTGTTTCGGAAAATATTTTTTTTGTAGTTGGACTGAATTCCAACTAAAAAGAGTTATTTTTTGTTTTTAGGCAGTCAGACGGAACATTGACTATGCCTTGAAAATATTTTGGATTTTAGCGAGACAGAACTTCGGCGAAATCCTTGAAAAGTATTTTTCTACGATCGGACAGAATTTTGACCGTGTTTGGGAAAACGATTTTTAGTCGGACAGAGCTTCGACTGTAATTCTGATCGGAATGTTTTGAAATACGTCGGACAGAACTTCGACCGTTTTTTGAAAAGATATGATATTTTTGGTTTAGAAAATTCCAAAGAATATCGAGTGAATCGGCATGACCCGAGTCCCAAGGCATTCCGGTGATCCGAGTCTGACAGCTAATGCAAGCTTTCACTTCAGAGTACGGACCGATGAATTTGGTTTTGTATTTTTAAAGTGTTTTTGTATTTTTCAGTCGGACAGAACTTCGACCGGAAAAATGTTTTCTGTAAAAATTACCGGAATATGTTTTGACCGGGCTTTGGAAGAAGGATTTATTTTTACCAATCGGATAGAGCTTCGACTGGGTTTTGGAAAATGGGGGAAGGGATTTTTACTTTCTTTAAGTATGAAAAATCCTCCCGGGATATCGAGTGCTCCGGAAATGATCCGAGTCACAATGCATTACTTCGATCCAATTCTGGCAGCTACTGCAAACTTTCACTTCAGAGTACGGATGCCGGATTTTTATTTTATTTGAAAGTGTTTTGGGGGAAAGTGAAAGTTAATCGCTATAGAGAGATAGAATGTATGCTGTAGTATATATATGGACAGGGGTATAAGATATCATATATATAAACCGAGCTGGATATAGTCCGAGCTGAATATAGTCCGAGCTAGATGGCAAGTACATATATAACAGTTGATAAGGTATCATATATATAAACCGAGCTGGATATATTCCGAGCTAGACGGCAGATATTTTGGAGCGAAGATGTTTTATGTTCTTCTCGTACGCGACAGCGGAGCCGGCATAGCCAAGCATGTGCCGAATTCTAACGAGGAGAAAGACATAAAGTAACGAATTCTTTAGCAGATATGTGTTCGAAAGCGTAAAAGACAAGTATAAAGAAATTTCGGCAAATCGATTAATTGTATCTGTACAAATTGAGGAGATGACTTCTGTAGATAGCTTCTTTAAAACATAGTAGGGTATAGTATCGGACGAGGCCGAGTGACTAATATCAAACTATGGATTAGAAGACTACCAAGAGTCTCCCGAGAGTAAGAGGCAAACTAATTTACCGGAGTAAAGATAAGCTCGAAATACTTCAAGAACGAGGCTTGTTCTTGGTTGGATTTGGGTTTTTTGGATTTTTGGTCAGTGTTTGGGTAGCTTTTTAAAGATTTTTGAGAGAAAATGCCCGGAGACTTTGGTGGTTGAGCTTGAAATGGAGTTGGAATAAATTTTCTGGGTCTCGATTGTTGTTATGGAGGTTTGCTATATATAATGATGAATGTCACAACTATAGTTGCGACATATACGAAATATCTGCCAAATGCGTGGCTCGCGTGCCACGTGTGGGGAAGATATTTTTGGAAGCTTCCTAAAGCATTTTGAGCTTATCTTTGACCGAAAATTAATTC
>NMUG010009026.1:0-11420 GCA_002855965.1 Monotropa hypopitys
AATTTATAAAAAGGCATGTGTGCTTTTCATTGTGAGATGTTTATGTTAAGACATGTTTTATGTATTTAATTTCATTGTATGCTCCGTGTTAATGAATGAGGTGTTTTGATATCAATGCATGGTTGTTGCAATAGTTATATATCAAATATGCAAGCATGATTACATGTGTATTTGATTTAGTTCTTTGTAGCCATATTAAAGCACATGATTAGAGGAAGTGTGAATGATTGCATTGGTATCATATTGATACATGTGAATAATGAAATGTACCTTTAAAATTCATAATCAATATAAAGTGGAACAACCCTGGGGCATGCTTGTGATAAATTGTTAGGCCGAGTATGGGTAATGTGAATTAAATAAGAAAGTTGTGGAATTACCCTCGACATGCTATAATAAGCTGTTAGGCTGAGAATATGGGTGATAATATGGAATAACCCTGGACATGCTTTGGATAAGTTGTTAGGCCGAGAATAGGGATTAGTTTCCCTTAGCAAGTGTGACATCCTTGCTTAATGATAATGAGATTATGAGAAGAGAAATTGACATGTCAACAAATTATAAGAAGATGTACTATGGGTATGAAATGGTATATTCAATGAACAATTGCATGATTATGTGATGCATGGTACTTGGGGAGAGGCACATCCCCTTTCTTTTCTTTGTTCAGTTACTTCATTTATATGTCAAATTGCATATATTGACTGTTGTATCTGAAACTCCTGGATATCTTTTGCTTGTTTGTTTTGCAATTTATATCCAAGTCAGGAGGATTAGTGGGTTCACAACCAAGCCAATCCGCCAAGCCTTATGTTTAGAAGAAGAGTTGGGAAATGAGTTGTATCTTTTAAGTTTTATTTATGTACTTAGATCATTTGTGGTTAGTATTAGTTGAGACTGTCTTTCTGATTAGACCTTGTGTTGGTCTTGTAGAGTTTTTATTTTGTCATTGAAATTTAGATGGGGGTTTTAATTTTAGTACTTCTGCCGTGGTGTATTTTACTGATAGTTGTGTGAGATGGATCCTTTTAGATCCTTTTGGGATTTGTTTTGAGGCCTTGTTACGTCATGATTCCATTTCCGATTGAATTATTATGTTGTATTCTGGAATGGGTCGTGACAGCTTGGTATCAGAGCTCTAGGTTATTAGATTCTGGATCTAGAGTGATTGAGGTCTTGAGGTGAGAATTAGGATAGGATGGTGGCGTGTATAATCTGGGATTATTGTGCATATTACTTTGACACTCAGGCAACTACCTTGAAATCCGATTTGAAAAGCACCTGATCAATGTATTTTTAAATAGGAAGTCTTGGTAAGTTAAATGGAAAAACATGATATACCGGAATACCAAGTCTAGGTTAGATTAAGTAATTAGTGATTAGTACTCGATAGAAGGGTGTATCTGAGGTTTTAAGAACCATTGAAAGACATGGCTTAGTAGATGACCCCTCAGGTTGTTAACACTTAGGTGTTGTGTGATTATTTGCACATTGTTATGATATGTGTTATGTGCATTGTTGGTTTGTAAAGAAACGTTTTGTAAACAAGAAATTAATATGGAAAATGTTGAGGATGCGACTTCTACCGGCCCTACGGATGGAGAGGTTAATCAACCTCCTGCACCAGAGAATCCCCCTCCTGTGGTTCCAGAAAATCGAGTTGAGGTGGCAATGGCCCAGTTCTTAGAAAATCAGACTGCCTTTATACAGTGGCAGACCGTTCAGAGAGAGAGAGAGAGCAATGGGAGCGAGCTTGCTTGAGCATTTCTGTAGACTCCACCCAACATAGTTTGAGGGGACTATGTCTTCGTTAGTAGCAGAGGCTTGGCTTAAGGGAGTAGAGAGAGTCTTGAGGGCTATGGGAGTGACAGATGAGTAGAAGGTGAATTTAACGACTTTCAATCTAAAGGACAAGGCCCTAGTCTGGTAGGAGGCTTATAGTCGTCAGCTCACAACGGTTGACATTGAAGAGGCTCCAGTGGTTCCTAAGGTTATTACCTGGGACTTATTTGTGAAGGGGTTTAATGATCAGTATTATTTGGAGAGCTACTGGACCGAGCAAGAAAATGTTTTTCTTTACTTGAAGCAAGAAAACATGACTATGGAATTGTTAGGGGTAATGTGAATTAAATAAGAAAGTTGTGGAATTACCCTTGGCATGCTGTAATAAGCTGTTAGGCCGAGAATAGGAGTGATAATATGGAATAACCCTGGACATGCTTTGGATAAGTTGTTAGGCCGAGAATAAGGGTTAGGGCTGGATTGGTTCGCCCTTAGCAAGTGTGACATCCTTGCTTAATGATAATGAGATTATGAGAAGAGAAATTGACATGACAACAAATTAAAAGAAAGATGTACTATGGGTACGAAATGGTATATTCAATGAACACTTGCATGATTATGTGATGCATGGTACTTGGGAAGTGGCACAACCCCTTTGCCTTCTTTGTTCAGTTACTTCATTTATATGTCAAATTGCATATATTTACTATTGTATCTGACACTCATTGATATCTTTTGCTTATTTGTTTTGCAATTTATATCCAGGTCAGGAGGATTAGCGGGTTCACAACCAAGCCAAGCCGCCAAGACTTATGTTTAGAAGAAGAGTTGGGAAATAAGTTGTATCTCTTGAGTTTTATTCATGTATTAAGATCAGTTTTGGTTAGTAGTAGTTGAGACTATCTTTCTGATTAGACATTGTGTTGGTCTTCTGGCGTTTTTATTTTGTCATTGAAGTTTAGATGGGGTTTTTAATTTAGTACTTCTACTGTGGTGTATTTTTACTAATAGTTGTGTGAGATAGATCCTTTTAGATCCTTTTGGAATTTGTTTTGAGGCCTTGTTACGTCAAGATTCCATTGCAGGTTGAATTATTATGTTGTATTCCGGGATTGGACATGACATTTTTGGTTCACGACATTTTGTATTCCTTGCTTTATGAAATTTTGAGGACAAAATTCTTATGAGGGTGGTAGAAGGTAACACCTCTTAATTCCAAGTTATTTTTGTAATAGTTCTTGGAATATTTAATGACCTAAATTCTTTTTTAAATGAGAATTTTTGGAGAATATCTAAGTTATTTAGTAAAATGTGATTCGTGGCCATATGTAATGATATTCTAGGATTTGGAGTTGATTTGAGATGTTCCGGAAAGGTTTGGGACTAAATTAGAGAATGAAAGAGTTTGGGGGGTCTAAGGTGTTATTTTCAGAGATCACTGGGTGATTTCCGGAAGTGGTGGTGTACAACAAGATTGGGGAAGAAATCCCCCTTGTTTTTGCGGGATAGAGTGTGTAACACCCGTTCCATAAACTAACATTTAATTTAATTAAAATGACCTTCATTTAATTTTATAAACCTTTTAAATATAGGTTTAGATGTTAACAAGTGTTATGGGATGTTTAAGAAGGTAAGGTGTAACCATAGAACATAAATTTGGATGTTTGAACCTTGAGGGAAGTGTTTGGAGATGAGTCTCAAAGGTCTAGGCTTGAACCATTTTAATTTGTGCATTTTTGAGGATTTTCGTCTGGACGAGGAAGGTGAGCCTTCTGGATGACGGATTAGAAAGTTTGGGGATTTTCAGATTTTTGCTCGTCGGGTCGAGGATGGGTCTTGTCCGGACTATGGTGAGGTCTTGTCCGGACGAGGATCTGGCCATCTGGACGGGGCAGTAGTCGGGTTAAAATTTAAAATGTAGAATTTAGTTTTTTGAGTGGCTTTTGGTCCTTTTGCACCCTAAACGGTTAACCTATCCTATAAGTACGATTTAGGGCTAATATACATCATTAGCCACCATTCTAATCTTCCAAAACCTAGAGAGAAAGACTTAAAAGTTAGAGAGAGAAAGTGGATCTTAGAGTTCGAAAAGTTCTTGAAGAAGGCTTGGGGTGATTTTCTCTAGGGATTACCTTGGGCATTCCTTATCTCAAGTAAGTACCTTGGTATTTTATTTCTCTAATGGTTTCCTTCTTCTTAAAAACTATATATTGATAAACCTCCATGAATAGACCTTGAGGAATTAGAGATTTACATGGATTTTAAGTGATGTAGAACTCCTTGGGTGACTAGGACTCATGCATGACCTTAGTTTGTGGATCTAGGGTTACTATTTTTATATTATAGATATATATAGTCTTGATGCAGAGTGTGATATTTCCGCTAATGACCGTGTTATCGATATATATATAGATAACAAAGCGGAACCATCAACGCGAGCGGTCTAACGATCAAGTTTTGGGTGAACATATTACAAACTGTGAGTGTGTAGATCTTTTTTAAATACATGCTTGTTACTATGAGAATTCTATGTAGTTGTGATACTATGTGTGGGTGTTGATTCATGCTTTACTAGTTTTCAGTGAATGAAGGTATACACGAATTTGGTGGAATATGCTATCTTATATTGATGCATGATATGGTGTTTGTACATGACTAATGATGTTGAAATTGGATATGTCTAGCTTGTATTCAATTTGGCTAGTCTTGTATACATGTGCCATCTTGCACCATGTAATATGGAAACCAATGTATGTAGATACAATCTTTAAAATTGTATGGAATTTAAATACCATAAAAAACATGGAAATTGAACGTGTTGTGACTGTGTTACCTTGGCAAACCGTTAGTCAGCTGTTCAATGCCAGGTATTTGGCTTGATATATAAGCCTAAACAAGTTTACGTGCTTTAGACAGGGGTTAGTCCTGGGATCCTGCGGGTGTGTTCCTGTAACGTTGGTATCTAACCGTCACTTATTATATAAAGTCGTGCTTGTTTGACAGGGGTTAGTCCTGGGATTCCAACAGGTGTGTTCCTATAATATGGGGAATCTAGTGAATGAATGAGAAAAAATGGTCCTTAAATGACAATGTAAAATGAGCATGAATGAATCATGATGCACATATTTCTTTTTACCTATATGTGCTAGTCGATTTCATTTTTGAATGTGGACTACTTGAGGGGAAAATCACATCCCTTACGTTGCGTGTATGTATGTGGACTACTTGAGGAGCCAATCACATCTCCTACATTTATTGTATTTTCTTGTGAAATCTCATATGTAGCTTTCACTTATCTATTTGATATCTGACACTCCTAAATTTGTTAGTCTCTCTCTTTTATTTGGTATACATTTCCAAATCATAGAGTATATCGGTTCATTATAAGCCAAGTCCAGATTTTCTAGGTGGTGTCTAGCGAGATTAGAGATGCTAGCATTGGGAGTTGATGTCCATTTTCTCTTTATATGAGGAGTAGTAGTATCTTGTAGAGAGACCTTATTTTGTCTCTAATGACTATAGTTGGTGCGTTTCTTGTTTAGACTATGTTTGGGTCTTAGTAGTACTTGTGGTGAGACTATTTACTTTTGGAATTTATTTATTTCATCTTCCACTGTGAGGTATTAATCCTGTTTTGGGATTTTATTCTAGAACCATTTCACAATTATTTGCTTTGTGTGATGATATTAAGTAGCGACACGTGTCCGGGCCCTCTTTCATAGCATAGTTTCTGGGACGGGTTATTACAACTTGGTATCAGAGTTGTAGGTTTGTAAGATTCTTGGTATAGGTGTGATTTAGGGTGAAAAGTCTCTTGAGGTGAGAGTTAGGGTGAGTTAGTTGTCATGTTCTTCCGAAACTATTGTGTGTGTTACTTTGGCACCCGATGGACTACCTCGAAATTTGGTTTGAAAATCACCTGATCAACATATTTTCAAATAAGAGGTCTTGGAAAGTTAGTCAAAAAAGCACAATACATTGGAATTCGAGTCCAGGGTTGTGTTTAGGGACAAGGCTTGTAAATGAACCATAGAGTGTCAGATGTAGGTGCATGATATCATATAATATCTCTTGGTGTTGTGAGTTTTAATACTAAGTATTGTGATGATAATGTGAATTTTAATGATTGGGCAGACTTTCTATGGAGCACGTTGAGGATGCTGCTTCTACTGGCCCGGTGAAGGTGAGGTTAATCAACCTACGATGCCAGGCAACCCACCTCATATGCCCTAACCCAATAGGTTGGAGACAGCTATGGCTCAACTGTTAGAGAATTAGAATGTGTTTATGCAATGGCAGATGGCACACCAGACTGGGGGTGCTGGTTCTAATTTGATAGAGTGTTTTCGCAAACTACATTCAAATGAGTTTGGAGGATCTGTATCTCCTACAGAGACCGAGTCTTGGTTCCGTAGTGTAGAGAGAGTATTTGGAATGATGGGTGTTACTGATGCCCAGAAGGTGAGCTTGGCTTCATTCAATCTGAAGGGTGATGTCTTATCTTGGTGGGAGGCTTACAATCTTTAGTTGACTACACCGACAATTGAGGGAGTTCTTGTAGACCCAAGACTAGTTACTTGGGATCTCTTTGTGAAAGGATTCAATGATCAATATTGTCCGGAGAGCTATCGGATTGATCAAGAGAATGCCTTTTTGTATCTCAAACAAGGTGGAATGTTAGTGGCAGAATATGAGGCCCAGTTTGCCTCATTATCTCGGTTTCCAGTTGATTTGGTTTACACGGATTCCAGGCATTGCTAGCGGTTTCGACATGGCTTGAACGCCAACATTGCTACAGGACTGACTTCTTTTCGTGAGAGGGATTATACCGATCTAGTCGACATGGATAGAAAGATTGGTAAAGATGTGGATGAGTTGATGGAACATCGGGCAAAGAAAAGCAAGTCTGGTGAGAAGTGGTCTGGTAGAACCACTAGTGAGAGTGGTGTTTCAAAGGGTGGACACATCAAATCATTTTCAAAGAAAAATTTTGGTGGATCCAAGTCGGCGGCACTTGGAACAAGTGTGGTGGTGACAACCCGTCAATGGCTAGCAGACCTAGTGGTGACCGATGGTGCTTTCAGTGTGGTGAAGTGGGTCATTTGGTTAGAGACTGTTTAGGCAAGAATGATGGTGCATCGCTTTTCAAATGCTACTCTTGTGGGGAGCGAGGGCATAAGGATCCACAGTGTCCAAAATAGAATGGACCGAAAGCGTCTTCTGAAGGAAGTGCAATAGTGGGTACCAATAAGGGGGCATGCACAAATACTATGCCAGGGAGAGTCTTTGCGGTGATAAGGTAGGGGGCGGATTCATCTCTAGAAGTGGTCATAGGTATTTTTCTTTTGGTCGGACATTATGCTTGTATATTGCTTGACTCTAGTGCTACGTATTCATTTGTGTCGACATCTTTTAGTCGTATGTTAGGCAAATCTTCTATTGCCTTATCTTGTGCCTTAGCCATTTCAACTCCAATGGGTGAAACCATTATAGTGAGTGGTTATTATCTGAATTGTGAGTTTATTGTCAGTGGGAAGTCCTTCCTTATGGATTTGGTTCCTATACCAATGGTGGATTTTGATGCCATCTTGGGAATGGACTTCTTGTCGTTTCATCATGCGGTGATTGATTTCCTTCACAAGGAGGTTGTGTTAAAAATTCTGGCTGAGGAAGAAGTCAAGATTTATGGTGAGAAAGCTTTGGGTAAGACCCAACTTATATCATGTATCGATGCTAGAACCTTGTTGAATAAGGGTTGTTAGGGGTATTTGGCTTATGTTTTAGATACCCAGAGACCGGAAGTGTGTATGGATGATATTCCAGTGGTGTGGGAATTTGAAGATGTATTTTTGGGAGAGTTACCAGGGAATGTACCGGATAGGGAGATCGAGTTCACCATTGAGTTGGTGCTTGAGACTAGTCTGATTTCCATCGTGCCGTATAGAATGGCTTTGGCAGAATTGTATGAACTTAAGGTGCAGCTAAAATATTATCTTGAGAAGGGTTTTATTCAACCCAGTATGTCTCCGTGGGGTGCACCTATTCTATTTGTAAAGGAGAAGGGCAGATCTATGAGAATGTGCATAGATTACCATCAGTTGAATAAGGTAATGGTGAAAAATAAATATCCTCTACCTAGAATCGATGACATGTTTGATCAGTTTCAAGGGGAATTAGTGTTTTCGAAAATTGACTTGAGGTCGGGATATCACCAGTTGAAAATCAAAGATAGTGATGTACCTAAGTCAGCTTTATGGACCCGATATGGTCACTTCGAGTTTTTGGTTATGCCCTTTGGGCTTACAAATGCTCCAGCCGTATTCATGGATTTGATGAATCGGGTTTTTAAACCCTATCTTGATTCTTTCGTGGTGGTCTTTATTGATGACATTCTTGTGTACTCTCATAGTGAAGAGGAGTATGAGCAACACTTGCGGGTTGTGCTTAATACATTGCGGGATAGGCAACTGTTTGCAAAACTTAGTAAATGTGAGTTTTGGTTGAGTAATGTAGTTTTCTTGGGTCATGTTAAATCTAGTGATGGGATTCGTGTGGACCCGAAGAAGGTGGAGGCTGTGGTAGGTTGGGAGAGGCCAACCAACGTGTCAGAGATACGGAGTTTCTTGGGCTTGGCCCGTTATTACCGCCGATTCATTCAAGGATTTTCTGCTATAGCCTTGCCGATGACGAAATTAATCAGGAAGAATGTAAAGTTTTTATGGTCGGAAGAGTGCGAAAATAGTTTCTGTATTTACAAGGAGAACCTTGTATCTACACTAGTGTTATCGGTTCCTGAGAGTACTAATGTCATGGTGATTTATAGTGATGCATCCTTGCGTGGCTTGGGTTGTATATTTATGCAGAGGGGTAAAGTTATAGCCTATGCCTCATGTCAGTTCAAGCCTAATGAGTTGAACTATCCTATGCATGATTTGGAATTGGCTGCGGTGGTATTTGCATTGAAACAGTAGCGTCATTATCTCTATGGAGTAACTTGTGAGATCTATACCGACCATCAGAGTCTCAAATATTTGTTCACTCAAAAATAGATGAATTTGAGGCAACGAAGGTGGATGGAACTTATCAAAGAATATGACTATTCAATTCACTATCATCCGGGAAAGCCAATGTGGTGGCCGATGCCTTAAGTCGAAAATCGACCGGGTGTTTATTATGTATTTGGTGTGCACATATTGAGAATTTTTGTGAAATTAAGAAATTGAATGCTTAGTTAGATATTGGTGATGATGATGTGATTTTGGCTCGTTTCTCGATGCGTCCAACTTTTGTGAATCAAATCTGGGTAAGCCAAGATTCTGATGAAATGTTAAAGAAGAAGAGGCAACAAGTGTTTGATGGGGAGCAGAGTGAGTTTAAAATCTGGAAGGATGGTATGTTGATGTTTGGTTAGAGAATGTGTGTTCCTGGCAATCTTGAATTTAAGAAGAGCATCTTGGAAGAAGCCCATTGTTTGGCTTATGCCATACATCTGGGTGGAAACAAGCTTTATAGAAATTTGCGAGAGAATTTTTGGTGAAAGGGGATGAAGAGAGATGTTGCTGAATTTGTGGCTAGATGCTTAACTTGCCAGAGGGTAAAGGTTGAACATCAAATACCCGTGGGGTTACTTCAGAATTTACCGATACCTGAATGGAAGTGGGAGCATGTCACAATGGATTTTGTTCTGATTTTACCGCATTGCAATAAAGGGTGTGCCTCTATTTAGGTAATCGTGGATTGGTTGACAAAATCGGCTCATTTCTTACTGGTACGTGTCACTTACTCTACTGATAAAAATGCCAAATTATACATTGAGCATATTGTGCGATTGTATAGGGTGACTGTGTCCATTGTGAGTGACAGGGATCCAAAGTTCACATCCAGGTTTTGACATAGTTTGCAGCAAGCTTTGGGAACTTCTTTAAAGTTCAGTACAACTTTCCATCCTCAAACCGATGGACAGTCGGAAAAAACTATTCAAAGCTTGGAGGATATGTTGAGGGGTTGTGTGCTTGATTTTCGAGGCAAGTGGGATGATTATCTTCCATTGATAGAGTTTTGTTACAATAACAGTTACCAAGCTAGTATCGGCATGACACCTTATGAGTCCTTGTATGGAAGGTGATGCCTTACACCGGTATGTTGGAGTGAAGTTGGTAAATGTCAAGTGTTGGGTCCGAAATTAATTCAACAGTCGGCAGAGGGAGTTCAATTGATTCGAGAGAGACTGAAAATTGCCCAAAGTTGACAGAAGAGTTATGCCAATAATCGTCGGCGAGACCTAGAATTTGATGTTGGTGATCATGTATTCATTCGTGTTTCTCCATGGCAGGGAGTAATTTGATTCAAAGGCAAGTGAAAATTGGCACCAAGATATATTGGGCCATATGAAATTGTGGAAAAGATTGACACTTGTGCATATCGACTATCATTACCTTCGGAGTTGTCTCGAATGCATAATGTGTTTTACGTATTTTCTCTTCGCAAATTCATTGGAGATACTTCTCATATCTTGCCGGATGAAGGGGTCGAGATTCGTGAGGACTTATCTTATGTGGAAGAACCATTGTGGATATTGGATCGGAAGGAGCAAGTTTTGCGCTCCAAGGTAGTTCCATGGGTGAAGGTGCTTTGGAAGCATCATAGCATGGAAGAAGCCACATGGGAAGGCGAGGATGCAATGAAGGCAAAATATCCTCATCTATTTGTTATAGGTATGCAACTTAAATTTTGAGGGCGAAATTTTTATAAGGAGGGATAAGTTGTAACACCCGTTCCATAAACCAATATTTAATTTAATTAAAATGACCTTCATTTAATTTTATAAACCTTTTAAATATAGGTTTCGACGTTAACAGGTGTTGTGCAATGTTTAAGAAGGTAAGGTTTAACCATAGAACATAAATTTGAATGTTTGAACCTTGAGGGAAGTGTTTGGAGATGAGTCTCAAAGGTCTAGGCTTGAACCATTTCAATTTGGGCATTTTTGAGGATTCTCGTCCGGACGAGGAAGGTGAGCCTTTTGGATGATGGATTAGAAAGTTTGGGGATTTTCAGATTTTTGCTCGTCGGGTCGAGGGTGGGTCTCGTCTGGACCGGGGTGAGGTATCGTTCGGACAAGGATCTGGCCGTCCGGATAGGGTAGCAGTTGGGTTACAATTTAAAACACGGAATTCAGTTTTTGAGGGACTTTTGGTCCTTTTCCACCCTAAATGGTTAACCTAACCTCTAAGTATGATTTAGTGCTAATATACATAATTATCCACCATTCTAATCTTTCAAAACCTAGAGAAAAATACTTAGAAGTTAGAGAGAGAAAGTGGATCTTAGAGTTTGAAGAGTTCTTGAAGAAGGCTTGGGGTGATTTTCTCTAGGGATTACCTTGGTCATTCCTTATCTCAAGTAAGTACTTTGGTATTTTATTTTTCTAATGGTTTCCTTTTTCTTAAAAACTATATGTTGATAAACCTCCATGAATAGACCTTGAGGAATTAGAGATTAACATGGATTTGAAGTGATGTAGAACTCCTTGGGTGACTAGGACTCATGCATGACCTTAGTTTGTGGATCTAGGGTTACTATTTTCATATTATATATATGTAGTCTTGTTGCAGAGTGTGATATTTTCTCTAATGATC
>NMUG010009027.1:0-11420 GCA_002855965.1 Monotropa hypopitys
GAGCAGAGTAGTTTCTCTCTCAGGTTCTTCAGGTGGACTCCTGATTTGTTAGGTGGATTCCTAGCACTTCTACCGAGCTACGGTGTTAGCTCGTTCATTCTCTTGCAGATTACGGTGTTAATCTGTCCGCTTCTACCGGATTTCATTCAAAATCCGTCCGTCAATCATCTCGATTTCAGTCTCCCTGAACCGGCCTTCACTAATCCGTTCCCATTCCGCTGCATTCTGCGTCACAAACCGTCAAAGAGGTTAACGACCCTTGGTTGGACCTGAGGTGAGATCCACATGATCCTAATCCCTACGATACCTCAAGACTACAATTCACTAAAGATAGGCAATTTTCTAGAGAGATTGGATCAATGGGACATTTTGTCGAACACCTAGCGGGACATCATTATAAGCATGAGTCATGCCAAGGTTCATTATCTACGACCCACCAAATAGATTAACACCACTAAGCTAAGACCCTAAGACATGATCCTAGTCCACTATAGGGGGAATTTGTCCATTGAGGCATTTTATCGAACACCTAGCGGGACATCGCACCAAGCATGGGATGTGCCATAATTCATGTCTATAACCCATCAAGGTGATTAACACCACTAGACTTAGACCCTAGGTATGGACTCCATACACCCGCAACCACAATAATTAAGCTCAAACAGGGAGAGAATCCAACTCAACCCAAGGCTTGGGGTGCTAGTCACCCTATGGCCAAACCAATGAGGCTAGCCCTCCATTACAACTACCACAAGCCTAAAAATGCCCAAAACACAAGCAAAACTAAGCATGGAAAATGAAATACAAAAATTATAAAATACAAGGCATAAAATAAATTACATAAATGAAGAGATGGAGGAGAGCCTTACAATGTTATTGAGGAACTTTTCTTCCCAAACCCCATGGAAGGTGCTCAAAATGAAGAAAAAGAAGAAGAAAGATGGAGGAAGATAGAGAGAGAAGATCTCCCTCCTCCAAACCCTAAAAACTATACAAAACATAACAAAACTACATATCTCGAACTATACATGTCAATATATACCCCTTCTCACCTAAAAATACCAAAATACCCTTAATGACCTCAAAATCTGCAAAAATTACAAAGAGGGACCGGTCCCTGTAGATACAAGGGACCAGTACCCATTATATTTTTGGTCCACTAGAATAGAGGGACTGGTCCCCGTAGGTACAAGGGACCGGTCCCCCTCCTCTAGTTTTATTCTCTAGAAAATGGGGATCAGTCCCCTGCGGTATGAGGGACCGGTACCTCTTATGCAGATTTCCACATTTGCTGGTTTGTTTCTCCAGGTCTTCATTGAGTGCTTCCCCAAGGTCCTGGAGGTCTCGGGGGCTTCCGGACTCGTCCGGGGGGTTACCAATAACCTGAAAAACAAACAAGAACTACAAAACAAACAAAACATAAATATGAACTAAATGAAAATAAATAAGCAAAGAAGTAAAAAAAGGGAAAAAATAGTCACACCGAAACTAAAAAATCACGTGTCTATCACGCCCCCAACTTATCGTTTGTTAGTATCGAGCAAACTCACACTAGGACTCAATCTAACTAACAATGGGGAAAGTAAAGGGATAGGTCCTTTGAACCACTGCGAAGCCCCGGTAGGACGAGTTGGGTCTCATGAGGGTTTTTAGCAATGATCACCCACAAAACATAGTAAACTACTTCTATATGGCATCCAAAACATGCAAGTAAACTCAAAACATAAGAATGAAAGATGGATCCTTAAAAAGAAATACGTGCAAACAAAGTTCACAAAGCTAGCAAGTACAAAAACAAGTCACGACACTGATATCAAATGTGTGTGTGCATGGCCTTTCGTCGCAAGTAAGACATAACCCAAAAGTCTATCCAGACCGAGTCTCGACTTCAATACTCGTCGTGTCATGCACTCAACAAAATAAGACTCTTGAAACAAAGGTGCATACTCAAACTCTCATATGTGCGGGCAGAAGATATATATAATGAAAATCAAAACATTCCGTACATTGTGACATGAAAGAAGCTCTATATAAGTGAATACGATCTCATGACTAGGAATGCATAGCAAAGGGAACATGTTTTTCTAAATCGACACGACACATGTGGTTGTTGCCCAAAGGATCAAATAGATATTTCTAGTTATAATATAAGGTATCAGGAATGTATCGGATACGTATCGGACACGTATCGGGCTAAGGGTTTATTTTGAATGCTTGAGAATAGTCGTAAACAAATGATAGAGGGCAAATCAATAAACGGAGCCCTCGTCAACTAATCCACTCTTCATTTTTCTTTTATTTTTCAACTACGCCATATTCATTTTTCTATTTCTCAAACTCTAATACATTCCAAGAACATGAAGAATAATGTTTCTTCTTTTACAAATAAATAGGTGACCCCCAACTTATTTGGTTTCCAATTTTTGAAATTCTTCTATGATTTATTTCTAAGGGGAAGGTACACCAACAATAAATACATAAACATAAACTACCTTATATCTCCAAATACATCTTCAACATGATTACAACCATTCTCAAAGAAAAATATAGAATTTAAGGCTCAATCAAGAAAAATGGCTCATGTAAGGGGCTCAATTGGGCTAGCAAGGGGTAAATGTAAGAATGAAACGAACCGACACAAAATATTAAAGACCACCTATAATGCTTTTCTAAGGCCAACAACAATCATGCATGCCAACCCAAAAGATATAACAATGATAGCGAATTCCCAATGCTAAATCAGGGATAATGAGATCAACAACAAGTAAGATTTATTTTCGTGGCAACTAGAGTTTTCTTGACACCACTCCAAGGAAAGACAAGGCTCTAAGCTCACTTGGACACAAGTCTCCACTAAACAAGCCTTCTAGACACTCGAGGTCCGACGCACAAGTGACTCAAGCCTATTTTTATACGTGAAGTGCAAAGAAGTTAAAAGCTAGGTACCAAAATAAATTC
Organism: Monotropa hypopitys; assembly: GCA_002855965.1. NCBI lineage: Eukaryota > Viridiplantae > Streptophyta > Magnoliopsida > Ericales > Ericaceae > Monotropa > Monotropa hypopitys. The sequence goes on from NMUG010009027.1 coordinate 2,959, forward strand.
TTGCAACAAGCTAGAAAAATGACCTAAGATGCTACTTTCAAGTCCTATAAAAAGCTCAACAACATCCTACTCATGCTATAGAGTTACAAACTCATAAAATCCCAAAATTCATACAAAAGCAATTCACTATCTATACTAACGAATCCGTCACGTGGATGAAACAAGCTATATTTTTCTCTCTGCCTCAAAAAGGAAAAATAAAGGCAGGCGACTATACTAGACCTTCGATTCAAATTTTTTAAATTTTTAGGGATCTAAAGTGGGACTAAAAAGCAAAATAAACAAAAATATGGCACAAGCATGCGAAACATGCGCTACTCCCCTCAACTTAAATTGTGAAATGTCCTCAGTGCATAAGACAGTGGCAATGTACCTCCGGGTAGAATGTCAATCACCCTATACCCCGACCAAAAAAAGTTCTCCCCAGAATTCTCAGTTGAATAGTGTACTAGAGAAGGAAATCTCTCAGTATTTTGGGGTAGGTCGGTACTTAATAGGTTATGTTCCTCATTTGTTGAGAAATACTCTAATCATCTTTTACAATCATCCTTACTTTATCGGGGTAATTCCAGATAATACACTACTAAGGATAGAATAATGGGCTGCTATACCGGACCGTCAAGAGACCGTTCGAGCATGAGGAATACTAGAGTTATCTCAAACTCCAAGGATTTATTATCTCCTAGACATTATTTAAAAATTTTCATATTTAAACTAAGGAAATGAAATGCAAGAACTAAAATAACGAGAAAGAAAAAGAAAATAAAGAAAAAGAACCTATGCCTCAAAGACGAGGCAAAAATCAAGAAAACGACCCTCCAAATTGGAGGATCACATTGACATGATGGCCTCCCTAGGGGCCGTAGCATGTGGTGAACCATCTCACCCCCAATCGAACATATTGAAACCGCCCAAGCCATATGAATAGATACTTTGAGTATAAGGGGGCTTGGAGGTGCTTCAATAACATGTAACAACCAACAACCCTATCACCACGGATGGAATCGTCTTTCAAGGCATTGACACTATGGATGGAATTTGGAACATGACTCGATAGGAGTCGGTCAACGCCAAGAAAATCAATCTTTTCTAAGGCAAGCACAGGAGGTGGTGGTAAAAAACGACACACAAGAATAGATAGATAGTTTGACAACCGAAATTGAAGGCTCGACCCCAAAGATGGACTCCCCAAGAGGTGTCATGAAAATAGGTGCAACATATGCACACTCGATGGGCTCTTGGGAAATGCTAGGCATTTCGGGCTCAATGGGCAAGGTGTCAACAACATATACACTCTTTCCATGCCTAAAGTCCTCCTCTAACTCCTCATCACTCTCGTCACAGTGATAACTCACCGTTTTATTTTCAGGAGGAGTAAGAGGAGTGTCATTTTTGAAATCGGAGAGTAACCCCTATTCATCCCAGCCATAGAATGCTGAGCTATGAAATGGATGATCATGCCGAGCTGAGAATGGTAGCTCGACCCCAATGTTCGTCTAGATCCAAGGATGGCATAACTGTTCCCCAGAATCTCTTGTATCCCTCTAGGGAGATCTCTCTCTACACTAGTGCTCAGCCACGGTTAGAACCAGAAAGGAGGGGGTGTGCCCCTTCAGGAATGCCATATTCTAGTGCAGGAAGGGGCCTGTGAAGTTGCTGCTCAGTGTGGCTTCCTTTTCGTACGGATCAACTAGGCAGTCTGCATCATCCTCTCCAGGTTGGACAAAGTTCGACCTCGAACTTGTAATCCCTTCATCCTGCTCCAGTCTCATGTCAAAATAAAGCAAAAAGCATGTCCGGGGGAGATTACCTTATACTGAAGAGGTAGAGCGCCAGAATCTGTACATGTTGGTAGTTCGAAAGATCCTGAGATTGTTCCCGCACAATGCCTTCCATGAGTCCTCACAAGTCAAAGGACGGGTCCCTGTCTCTCTCTGCCCAACCTCCATGTAGAAGCCTTCCTGTGCAGCCAAAATAGATTTGTGATTTGACTGATCATAACCTCTGTACGATGATATATGGTACCCTTACCCAAAATCTTTCCTTTATTACCATAACCAAATGCGACGAGACCACCTGTGCATGATTCGAAGTCAACAGAAAGAGATTTATCTCCCATCATGTGTCGAGAGCAACCACTCTCTAGATACCACATATTGGTTTTTTTAGCTTTTAGTGCGATGTGGTCAACCAAACAAGTTGGTCCAACATTTTTGAATATTTGAGATCTAGTGCTTGTTATTTTATTAGATTGATTCACCATTGCCTTATGTTTTAAGGATTGAGCAAGTTTAGTCAAATTTTCAACTTCCTTAAATAATTTCGTAGATTGAGCGGCAAAGTAATTCATCTTGGTTAGGAATTCATCACTAATATTATCCGGTTTTGATAATTTTTTCACAAATTGCCATTTCTTATCATTATTGGAATAATGTCTTTGATTAGAATTATCACGTTTTATCTTGTAGCAGAAAGGTCGAATATGCCCTTTAATTCCACAATAATGACAAGTTCTTGGTTTCTTTTTAAATGATTGGCCAAGGTTAGTATAGAGAATTTTAGGTTTTTTAATAACGAATTTAGTTTCCTTATCTTTGGTGAAGTTTGTTTTAGTAATAGAATCTTGTTTTATTGACAAATAATCAATCAAAGGTTTTTTGGATTTTACAAACTTGACTTCTTTCTTTGGAACATATGGAGAACCTTTATCCGAATCCAAAAAGCCTAATCCACTCCTATCACAAAAAGTTTGAGTTAGCTTATATATTCTTTTGGCTCCACAATCATTTCTAAGAATGATCTCTCTAGCGTCATTCAAGTATTTTCAAGGATATATAGTTTTGTTTTACCCTCAATTATTTCTTTTTCTATAATGGCAAATTTGTCAGTTAATCATCCGTATTTGTTTTTATATTCATCAAGATCAATTTAAAGACTATTTCGTTCTTGTTGAGATTTATCAAGTTCAAATCTCAATTTAATATTCTTTTGTTTCATCTTGATGTTTTACTTGGCTAATTGATCAAATGCATCTTGAAGACCTTCCGGTTCACTTTCGTCATCAATATCATCACCACTATTGTTATCTTCCACAAGGTCCAAATGAGAGGAAGAATAATCAACACTAGCGGCAAGAACATTGACCCATGTAGAGTCAATTGTGCTTTTGTTATCCACTTCTTCCTCGCTCTCATCGTTCCAAGAGATCTTGTAGCTTTTCTTGGTCTTTTTAAGCATATTGTCACACTCGGATTGAATATGACCAAAGCCTTGACACACATGACATTGAATGCCTTTAGATGTCTTTGTTTTTTCGAAAGTTGGTTTTTATTAGCAACTTGTGGTGAAGATTTTTATACCCTTTGGAAGGTTTAGATTTAGCAAATGATTTTCTATTTCTTCCCACAAACTTGCGAAACCTTTTAGTCATGTACGCAAGTAACTCATCATCTAGTTCGACATCATCCCCCAAAGATTCATCATTAGTAGATTGAAAAGCAATGCTTTTATTTGGCTTAGGGACAGATTTTAGAGTGGATGATGTAGTTAAATGTGTTTTTCAAATATTTCCAACCTATTGACTAATTCTTCAAAAGACATGCTATCGACATCCACCCTCTCCTCTATAGCGATAATCTTAGGCCTAAACCTTTCGGGTAGAGATCTAAGAATTTTATGACATATTTTCAAGTTAGGAAGGGGCTCTCCTAGACCATGGAATGAAGTTACAATGTCGGTTAGTTTAGTGATGAAGTTTGAGAAAGTGTCATCCTCTCGCATTTTAAGATCTTCAAATCTAGTAGTGAGTACTTGTATCTTAGAGACACGGACAGTGTGTATCCCCTCATGGAAAATACAGAGTATGTCCCAAGCCTCTTTGATCATGGCAAACGTCAATATCCGACCGAACTCCCTCCGACTCACAGCATTTGGATAGCGAGAAGACCTTTGCTATTGGCCTCAAAACTCTCAATGTCACCCGAGTTGAATTCCATTTCTGTTTTGACTCTAACCATTTTAGTTTCGGGATCTTCTATGGTTGGTGATTTATAACCATGCACAACAGACCTCCACACTCTTATGCCCATACCTATGAGTTAATTCTTCATACGATTTTCCAGTAATCATAATCATTGCCATCAAAGTAAAGAGACCTAGAATTCGAAGCTCCATATCTCGACTTTTGAGAATCCATGATTAAGAATGATCAACGTAGGCAGTTAAACCTTAATAAGTTATCAAATGAGCTACTAAACAATTGATGAGGATCAATTGAGAGAAGGTAACACAAACGCAGAGCAACTTGGCTCTGATACCAATTGAAAAATGCAGAAGCGAGGGGCCAAGATCTAGAGGTGGGTAAATAGGTTGGCCAATTAAAATCAATTGGAATTTTTAATATTTTAAGACAATGCAAATTGTGATGATAACAATATAAAATTTTTGACAAACACAAGAATGTGAGAGATAGGGAAAAGAGACAATCGCATCACAATATCAAGATTTATAGTGGAAACCACTTAGGCATCAATGATCCCTAAGTGTAAAACCACTTGACCTACTCTACGATTTTCACTAGTAATAACAAAAGTTAATGATATAAGAGCTACCGAACTTTTACTGCAAGCCCACCTATTTCCTACTATCCTTAGCTCCCTAAGCCCCTTCTGCTATCCACTAGACTTCCACAATGCTCCGCACTGATCCCCGACTCTCGATCGGTTCCAGAGTGCTCCGGCCAAGTAGATAGGTCAATCAAACACAGTAAAGTGCCACAAACAAGGATGAGTATGAAGAATATGAATCAAAACACTAGATAGAACAATTATCTAGTAGAACAGAATTAAAACTTGGATGTATGAGAATAATCACTACAAGAGTGACAATACACCAAGTACACACTAACAAGAGTAAATCAAGCTATATCACCTAATGAAAAATTCCAAGGGAATTTCCAAAGTGATTCACTACACAATGAAACAAGTAGATCAAGGTAAAAACACCCAATGAAGAATTTCAATGAAAACTTCAAATTGATCCACAAAGTAATCTCAACAATGAATGACAAGTTAGGGTAAAGCAATTAGTGCTCGAGTATAACCCTAATAAGAGATTGATAAATATACTCACAAAACCAATAGGTTAAGGGTAAAGCAATGAATGCTTGTATGAAGCCCTAAGTGAGAAGATATACTAAGCCCTAGATAATGCTAGATCCAACAAGAACTCAATGAATCAATATTATATGATTCAAATATAACTCCCTTAAACATAGACTAGAACCCTAGCCACAAACTCTTGCAAGAAAGTAAAATAAGATTCCTAGATCTAGAAATTTTAGAAATTCCAAGTGATGAACACAACTATCAAATCCTTAGAGAGATAATCACATATAGAATATATATATAGATTACCCCTATAAACTACAAGGACTAAAGTAAAAGATTAAAGAAAGAGAGAAAGAGAAAGACCTTCAAAGAGAGCTTCAACGGAGGTACAATGGAAGAGAGCACAGTAACCACAAAACCAGAGCAAAGTTCTCTTGGATTCTTAAAGAGTTCTTGATATGATTAAAACCATATAAAACGAGTTTATATATGAGGGATCAATAGGAATATGTTTAGGGCATCAAATATAACTTAGAATACCTAGAAAGTCCATAATAAGGTGATTAAACTGACATAAACTCATTAAAAACAAAAAAATGTTTCTAATACGGGGACCCGTAACCGGTTCTGGGTTGCCTCGGAACTGGTTCCGTAAGTGACTGCCCCAAATGGCTGGGAAACAAAAGGAAATTGCATCCGGTTCTGGGATACAGGCGACCGATTACCGGACTATCGTAACTGGTTCCAGATATGCGGAAACTGGTTCCCGAGACCACTGGACCATGGAATGAAATGAAGGGAACAACCAGCCATAGCCGCAACCGGTTCTGGAAGCAAGCGCAACCGGTTCCGGGCAGCTCGCAACCGGTTTTTCGGTGTTGGAAACCGATTCCCAGTGGGACTGATCCAAAGATAAATAAATCCAAGGAAGGGATCAAGCAACCGATGAGATAACCGATTCCTGAGCATCCGTAATCGGTTCCGAGTGTTTGGAAACCGATTCCAGACAAGGCTGACCAAAATGAAGGAATTGGAAGGAAAATGAGATACCGACGATGAAGCGACCATCCAATGATCCTTTGAACGCCGAAACATCTTCGATTTGTTGACGACAACCCACATCATGATCTTCAAGGCTCAAGGATAGGAGCATCTAGCCTACGCTACCCCAAACCAAAATAAAATAACAAGATACAATAAACATTCTGGAAAATAGCCAATACGAAAAATGGTAAAATAGTGTATTTCTAGAAATGATGATCATTTCTGGAAGTGTGAGTTGCAGTATCTAGTTAAGAGAGAGAAGGGGTGTGCTTTTCTGGAAAAGAAAGACCCTATTACCGGAAAACCAAGGGTTAAGATAACCAAATTTTGGGAAACCCAAAGTGGATCTCTAGAAAACCAAGAATTAAACCAAGGTGATTACTTGAGACCTAATCTAAACTTATTTCAACATGATTATAGTATATTCTATTATTCTAAATAGTTTAAGAAGGGTTCAAAAAGGAGGGATGAAGTTAAGTAAATGCGATTTATTGTTTAAAGTTTAAATACCCATGTTGGTTCGTTTAGTATAATTATGAACCTCATTTCAGGGGTTGACACCTGTACAACGGAGGTGCCCAAGAAGTGATCAAGTTATTCTCGCAAAGACTTGGTGAGTGAATGAGATATGTTCTTCATTTAAATACACTATGGTTATATACTTGGAGGTGTACTTGATGTTTATGGATGCAACATGTGTTTTGATTTATACCTTGTTGCTTTACATTGTTGGGGTAGTATTCCTTATGTTTTACTTATTAGTACACTAGCCATTGGTACTCGTTACTGTGTTAATATATAACTATGGTCATATCATTTGTTGTGGCCTCAGTTCGTAAGGTTGTTGATGGATGTTCGTGTTGTAACCCTTGTTAATATTATAGTTTAAGTTGATTACTAGGATATGCTTGATTGTAATATTGTAGAGCATTAGTGGGACTCTCCACGTTTTAACTTGTGTACCACATTATTCCAAGTAAGTTGATTCTAGATTACATTCATGCATCATGTAAATGTAATCAATGGTAAGTGGTGGAAGTAATGGGCATTAAAACAAAATGACATGCATTACAACCATTCACATTAAGCCGTGCACTTGTATGTGTACATAGTGTTGGTACCCAGGCTTAAATGCCATTCTTAAGCTTCGGGCTAGTATTGGTACATGGTGTTGGTACCCAGACTTAAATACCATTCTTAAGCTTCCGGCTTGTATTGGTACGTAGTGTTGGTACTAAGTCTTAAATGTCATTCTTAAGCTTCGCACTTGTATTGGTACGTGGTGTTAGTACCAAGTAACACATTTGGCATAAAATTGCCATTTTACAAAAAACCTTTGTAAGCTTTGGGCTCATGCATTTTAATACATTGCATTATTAAAGCATGAAATAAAAAGGATGGAGTATGTTGAGACAACACGTGTAGAGTTATGGAATGATTTTTTGACATGTTGTTTAGTTTTAATTACATAGTTGTTGTTCTATATTTTTACTTTCATTACTGTGGTGACCTGTTTCTGCCGAAGGGTGCTCTGAGACTGCTGAGCCTTCAGATGCTGGGAGTCGGCTACGACCGGGTACTTGCGTGGTCCCTGCAGACAATTAGAGGGGATCCTCTTGCTTGGCTCCTGCGACACAAGGGTGAGTGCCCGCCGGTGGGGTTTTTACCAACGGGGCCTCCGATGCTTAAGTTAGAACTGTTTGGATAAGAAGTAAAGCATAAAACGGAGGAGGCCGGACGGTCAACGGTCGGGGATCCAAAATCAGGATCCCGTGAACAGTACCCATAGGGGGTATTTATAGGGGAATGTTGGCTTGGGGCTCACGAATAGAGAGTGGGATGCACGTCAGAGGCCGCTAAGTGGGCCTGAACAGCTGATGGACCGGGTCAGGTCGTACGGACGGGGCATTATGGTGAATTCCCCACGACAGTGACAGGAGGGTAGCCCTGGATGGTTCGGTCCGTTCGGTGAAGAGTCGCAAGCGGTACGGAGTGGTGCCCAAGGGTGCAGTCCGGATGCTGAGGGTCAGACGCACCGTGGGGCCCTTCGGTTTGGATGGTCCGGGCTAGCCGACTCGTAGGAGTTTGGTTTCTGTAACGATTTTCTCCCCAGGGCGTGGGTCCGGTCACCACAATAGCCCCTCAATCTTTTCCAAAGTTTTGGAAAAGATTGACATTGATTAACCGGACGCCATGCCGCCGGAGCCAGGTTGCGTTAATTATGTTGGGTGTCATGTTTGACGTCACCTAACAGACATCGGGTCATTGATTAGACGCGACTGTCAGGGACTGCCACGTGTCGTTATCCGA
>NMUG010009028.1:0-11419 GCA_002855965.1 Monotropa hypopitys
GCACAGGGCTAACCTGATCCGCAAAGTGGGCACTGCTTGTACACATGGCCAGCTATATCATGTATGATCTTACATGCGTCACACTGTATAACTAGTCTCTGCACTGGAAGGATGTTAGCCGCACAGGGCCAACATGATCCGCAAAGTAGAGGGACCGGATAGAATGTGTGGCTAGCTGTATCCGTCATGATCCAGCACACACCTCTTTGAACAACTTACTGTCTTACTAAAATGATGTTAGCCACACGGGACTAACCTAATCAGTAGTGTAGATTGTCATGGATACATGGCTAGTTATATCAATCAAGATCTAACGACTATCGTCCTGGATAAATAGACGTCGCATTGATTGGATGTCACGTTACACACGGTTGGCCTAATCCGTAGTGCATGAAACTGATGACCTGGTTTTATGTATCAAATAAATGGAATAACGTGTGCCAAACTGCCAACTAGAGTCTAGTGAAATCTGGATTTTCCCTTTAGATATGGAAAATCAGGATTTACCCTACCGCATTTTGAATTGTGATTTATGAATTATAGATTTTGGATTATAGTAAAAAATTGTGAAAGTATTTGCATGGTATAAGTAAAATAGATTTTATGAAAGTCCAATATTTACTAAATAATATAATAATGGATTATTTAAAGGAATATGACAAGCTTGTCATTTCTTGGTTTTTGTATGAAAAGTGAGTGCATGAATAATAGTGATAATTTTGTGTAAAATAGATACCACCAAGCAAGTAGGTTAGCTGGCACATAGTTTTTAGTTTAACTAATATCTTCGGTTTAAAACTTGGGAATACAACTGTGTTGAATACTTGGTAGAGAGAGCGTTGCCGCCCTTGTGATCTTGCCCGACTCGAATCCGAATTAGATGGAGCCAGTTGATATGACTATTGGATCCGAATGATTTAATACCAAAAAAATTATGTAAAATGGATTGATAAAATAGTCTTTGTATATGGTATAAGTGTATAATCAAAAATGAAAACCCAAGAGTGATTTTCATATTAATAGTTATGCAGTTCATTTTTTAAAATGTATTATGGCAAAATTCATTTAACCAAATACTCATAATTTATTTTGACAGAATGGACAATCAAAAACTGTATCGTAACACCCTCAACTTTTTACTTTATTTTATCTCACATATTCTTGAGTTCGAAGAAAAGAGAAGGGTTAGGGTTGCATTGTTCGGAAATAAGGATATTATTTCCTTTTGATTAGCCTTCCATTATTAGCTTTGTATTTATTTAGGCTAGATTCTTATTCTTTTAGACTAGTTTATTATTTCCTTTATTTCATTACCTTATAGGATTGTTTCCTATTATTTTGTTTTCCTTATAGGATTATTTCCTATTTGCTTATTTTTCCTTGCCTATATAAGGCTTACTCTTGTAATACTCTAGTATCACTTCAATAACAATACCCTAGCCGTCTTCTTCTCTATCTCTTGTAAATTTTATCATGGTATCAGAGCAATGTTAATGAAAGCATTGTCGATTCAATCCACGTTGTTCGTGGATCCAACTCACTGGTGAGTTGGCTAGAATCTACTATTGTTCATTGCCATTGTTCATTGCCATTGTTGGGAATTAATTACTGACGTAGTTTGTTGGTCTGTTCGCGATTGTATGTTCGTGATTGTTGTTCGTGATTGTTGGTCCTGCCAATGTTCGTATTTGTTGATCCGTTGGCAATGACTAATCAGTTTCAGAAGTTCGTCTCTACTCGGGCTAAGTCACACCAACCACCATATACCATGTCTACTACCTGTTTCACAGGTCTGTCCTCATCGGGTCCATCAGGTACAATTGCATCCATGTCGGTTTTAGATTCTAGTGCCTCTAACCATATGTTAGTAGATTCTTCTTTGTTTAGTTCTACCATTCGATCTTTTTCTTCTGTTTTTGTTATTACAGCTGATGGATTTCCTATGCCTTTGTCCTTTACTGGTTCGTTTTTCATGCCTACATTGTCCTTTTTTTGATGTTTATTGTATTTCATCGCTTAAAATGAATCTTGCTTCAGTTGCTCAGTTGTGTGATTCTGGATTTTCTATACACTTTTATTCCACATCTTGTTCTGTGCATGATCCACAATCTAAGAAATTGATTGGGACATGTCGAAGGAAGGGGAGATTATATGTATTGGATGAGTTGAAAGTGCCCGCTGTTGCTGCTTCCACTCCTGATTTGTCTTATTTCTGTCTTAATAAAGATTCGTCTAGTTTTTAACTCTGGCATTCTAGACTGTTCATGTTTCGGCCCCTTATTTAAAATTTTTAGCTTGTAGAGTATGTTAGGGAAATTTGCATGCTCATGATATTTCTAATTGCAGTGGCTGTAAACTTGCAAAATTTACCGCTTTACCTTTTAATCCCAGTACATCCTATTCTACTGCACCTTTTCAGTTAATTCATTCTGATGTGTGGGGTCCTGCCACTGTTGCCACTAAAGAAGGGTCCCGATACTATGTATCTTTCATTGATGATTACACTCGATATTGTTGGGTTTATTTGATGAAGCATTGTTCAGAATTTTTTGACATTTACATGGCTTTCAGGGCCATTGTTCACACTCAACATGATACAGTTATTAAATGCTTTAGGACTGATTTGGGCGGGGAATACACTTCCAATGCATTTGAAAAATTACTTTTATCTGATGGTACAATACATCAGTCTTCTTGTACTGATACTCCAGCTCAAAATGGAGTGGCTGCAAGTAAACATAGACACATTGTTAAGATAGATCGTTCTCTTTTGTTATCTGCTAGTGTTCCTAGTATGTTTTGGCGGGAGGCTAATCTTACAACAGTTTATTTGATCAATCAAATTCTGACAGCTCTTACTGCTGGAATCTCTCCTTATGAAAGGTTGTTTAGTCATGCTCCTGATTACTCATTCTTGAGAGTCTTTGGTAGCACATGTTTTGTTCTTCGTCCTGAAGCTGAACATAATAAGTTGTCTTCTCGTTCTGTTGCTTGTGTCTTTATTGGATATGGTGAGGGAAGAAAGGGTTATCGTTGTTTTGATCCTGTTTCTAACAAACTTTATATCTCTCCTCATGTTGTGTTTATGGAACATATTCATTTCTTCTTTATTCCTTTTCTATCTCATACAGTAACCAAGGATGATCTGATTTATATTGATCCTTTCTGTGATGATGTCGATGATGTTGTCGACTCTACTGTTTCCTCTCCTAACTTATCTCTTTTGCATCCTTTTCCTATGCATTACTCTCACAGGTCTAACACCCCTGTTGATGCTCCCCCTTCCTCGCCTGTCCAAGAAGTTCCTGAAGTTGTGGATCCGGCACAACTTTCTGCCAAACATATTCGTAAGTCCACTCGTTTTCCAGATTTTTACTACTCGTGTTACTCCAATTCATTTACCGCCTTCCTTTCATCTATTTACTATCTCTATGAGCCTGAGTCATATACAGAGGCTGTTGGTGACCCTCTTTGATACCAAGCTATACATGAGGAACTATCTGCTTTGCATCGCACTGGTACTTGGGATCTAGTGATGCTTATGTCTGGTAAAAAGGCTATTGGTTCTCGTTGGATCTATAAAATTAAGACCAAATCTAATGGTTTAGTCGAGCGTTATAAAGCCCGATTGGTTGCAAAAGGGGTTGCTCAACAATATGGCATGGATTATGAGGCGACCTTTGCTCTTGTAGCAAAGATGACCACTCTTGGTGCTCTTATTGCAGTGGCCTCTGTTCGTCATTGGCATATTTCTCAATTGGATGTTAAAAATGCATTTCTGAATGGCGATCTCAAAGAACAAGTGTATAAAGTTCCTCTTGAAGGTGTTTCTCACTCTTCTGGACAAGTTTGCAGACTCAACAAGACATTGTATGGTCTCAAACAGGCTCCTAGAGCTTGGTTTGAAAAATTCTCTTTGGTGGTCACATCTCTTGGCTTCTCTCATAGCCATCATGATTTGGCTTTATTTGTAAAGTCCACTTCTACGGGCCGTATTATCCTCTCTTTGTATGTGGATGACATGATTATCATAGGTGATGATGTTGATGGGATTGCTGCCTTGAAGATTGAGTTGGCACGTCAGTTTGATACGAAGGACTTGGGGTCTCTTCGTTATTTCTTAGGCATCAAAGTTGCCTTCTCGCCTAAGGGTTATTTATTGTTCCAATCCAAACACACTGCACTTATTCTTCAACGAGTTCGTCTATCAGACACCAGGATTGTTGATACCCCTCTTGAGCTAAATGCTCGTTATGCCCTGACTGACGGCACTCCCTTACCTAATCCGACCTTGTATCAGACTATAGTTGGGAGCCTTGTCTACCTTACTATCACTCGTCGTGATATTGCACATGCGGTCATATTGTTAGTCAGTTTGTTGCAGCTCCGACCACAGTTCATTGGACGGTTGTTGTTCGCATTTTTCGGTATCTTCGTGGGACTATTTTCCAAAGTCTTGTATTCCCTTCTACGTCTTCCTTGGAGCTTTCTGCTTATTCAGATGCTGATTGGGCCAGTGATCAAACTGACCACAAATCTACCACAAGCCTTTTCATATTCTTGGGTGATTCTCTTATTTTTTAGAAAAGAAAAAAACAACAAGTTGTCTATCGTTCTTCCACTGAAGCAGAGTATCGTGCTATGACATCGGCCACCAATGAGATTGTTTGGCTGTGTTGGTTGTTAAAGGATATGGGTGTCGCATTCTCTAGATTCACCCATCTTTATTGTGATAATAAAAGTGCTATTCAGATTGTCGATAACTCGGTTTTTCATGAGCGGACAAAGCATAATTAGATTGATTGTCATACTACTCGTTAGCAACTTGATCGCGGCACAATTTCCCTACCCTTTGTTATCTCTTCTCTCGAGTTAGCAGATTTTTTATGAAGTTTCAAACGGTGCATAGATTTCGATTCTTTGTTGGCAAACTCTCAATATTGCGTGCGGCTGGATCGTGAGTTTGAGGATATTAAGAAATAAGTAAATTATTTCCTTTTGATTAGCCTTCCATTATTACCTTTATATTTATTTAGGCTAGATTCTTATTATTTTAGACTAGTTCATTATTTCATTTATTTTATTATCTTATAGGATTATTTATTATTATTTTGTTTTCCTTATATGATTGTTTTTTATTTCTTTATTTTTCTTTGCCTATATAAGGCTTACTCTTGTAATACTCTAGGGTTGAAAACAGAAGGATTGGTCTACGCACATGTGTTGGTGACACATTCCATACATAATACTCTTTCACCTTTAACTCCTAAAAAATAAAAATAAAAAAGAGAAATTTTTTTATAAAAAAGGGTCCACAAGATAAAAAAAAGTTTGTTTTTTTGAAATTGAATAGAGACAAGGTACTTGATACCCTTCTCAATGGAATCTCACTTTTTGCTTTACGTCTATTTCTGCATACTTGAATTGATGAAAGGTCCAATAGAATAGAGTATTCCAATGATATATATGGGGACCTTCTACTTTCTGCCTTTAAAATCCAAATGAAAGTTAAAAAGTTAGAAAGAAAAACAAATAATTGTTATTTGCTAATCTTTATTTCTTCTCTTGTTCTTTATTTTAATAACATTATATTTATCAAAAAACCTTAAGTGCCTTTCCAATGAAAGGCATAGATAAGAGCATTTCCAATGGTTACTAGTTTCATCTTCTATTTTTTTCTTGCCAAAAAATAACATTCCCAAATTTTCTATTGAATGTGGCATTGAGACTTGAGGAGGATTGTGTTATAGTTGAAGAAACAAAATTTCGGTATTTTTTTACAAATATTTGTGATTGGTAATAAGAAAGCCTCTCTAATTGAGTGAATTCTTTTTGTGGAGAAATTTGACAAATAAACCAAATTTCATCTTTTTTTTTGTAAATAAAAAATAAAAAATTGAGTTTTTAGATGTTTAGCATAATACAGATTGGGTTTGATTCAGAATTTAATTGTATAAACATATCTAGGAAGAATTGGCTTTAACATAATGATTCCATAAATACACACATTGTAGTATGTTATATTAGATTATACGTTTTTGTTCAGCAGGATGTGTGAGACTATTGGGCGAGTCGCGCATTACCGATACTCTCGTAAGCACTTGTGATGATGCGTAGCATGGGGCCCTTAATGTTGGGGCACAACATGTTTATTCCACTTGTAGAATTAGGTACGAAGATGTAAAAGATAGTTGTCTTTACTAGTGACACCCGTGTTAGCAATTAAATTATTTAATGGAATGCAAAATATTTAAAAATTTTATAAATTGTTTCATATAGTTAGAATTTAATGCCGGAAATCTAAAGACACGAATATTTTGGGAGGGCGTATTGTACTTATGGTGGATCCTTATTGTGAGATTGTTAGAGCAACTTCAATACTATATAAAATGGATATAGCCATTGTCATATTTTGGCACCAAAAAGTAATTTTTGGTGTTAATATAGAACTCAGTCTCCAGTGATTGATTCTATATTTTAGAGTCAAATAATTTTCGAGTATTCAAAAAATGATCTGATTTGTTCATTATTTTTAAAATAATTTTTTAAGTTAGCATACAAAAAATGAACTCAATTACATAATTATAGATATCTCATGCGATATTTGAAAATCTGTTAATTTGTAGTTGGTAGTGAAAAAATAAGATAGCTATAGCCATCATTGGTTATATATTTAGAAAAGTATAGCATAATTCTATTTTAGAATCAGTTTTGAAAGTGCACTGGATTGCATGATTTTACATTTAGCCATATAATTTGACTATAGAACTAGTTTTAACACATGCATTAGAGTTGCTCTTAAAAGGTTTCGTTGGAGTTACAGTGAGATGAGGAACATGAGAGTAAAGTCTTGGAGTGCAAAATAACTATTGTGGGTGCGAGAGGAGGATATCTTAAACTCTAAATGACTAATGAGTTAGATTTCCTTTGTTTCCCAAAATTGTCCCAAATACTCCTCTATACTATTTTCAATTCCTTTCATGCCATTATATATATATAATATATATATATAGAGAGAGAAGTTTTGTTGTAGATTGGGCTGAATTTTGGTGAGTATTTTATATGTTTTAGATGATAAAATTACTAAACAAAATCTAGTTTCTTCTAAAAATTCATGTTAAAAACTTAATTATTATGAATGTAAAATGTGCGGGGGTAAAATGAGTTGCACTACCCTCGCCGGTAAACGGTCACTTTGCTGGTTATCTGGTTGCTTTACTGGTTATCTGGTTGCTTTACTGGTTATCTGGTTGCTTATGTTAATCCACTCCTGTTGTACTTGATCCTGCGCTCAAAGGAAACAGTTAGAGGACCTCCCGCCTCTAGCGGCCGGAAGGCTCTCCGATGACTAAATTAGTCCTTATCGAAGATGAACTGTAGACTCAAAGCACAAGAGCATAAGAGAGCAAATTAGCATGTACCATCCTCAGGTGGATGAACTCTTGTTTATATACTCAGTCTTCCGGGTTCCCAACTTCTCACTGGGAACAAGGTCTTCCTCGGACCATTCGCCTGTTTTCCTTGGATAGAGCGTCGGTCTGCTACATTCCTGGCAAGGACGCACGTCTACACGCCTTTTTACTGTTCTTGGAGACTGGATATTCTCTTAGGAAGGGGAAGTCTGACACGCGTGTTGTCGCACCGCCTTCTGGCTGACTGACACGTGGACTCCTTGTCTGCCTCCCTCCCCGCACTGTTTTACTGGGTGCCGCACAGGTGGATGTCGGCCGCACAAAGCCGACCTAATACGCGTGACGGCTTTACTGGGGCACGTGCCTAGCTATACCAGACTTGGTCTGACACGTGTTGTACTTAGACAAGATGATCCCTCACTGTGGGGATGTCTATCCGCATAGGACCGACCTAATCCGCACAGTGCATGTTGTTGATGACGTGGCACTTGGGTCCGCGCTAGAGCAAGGTTGTGCGAGTACATTACTTGGTACGCGGCAATATTCGGGTTTACCCTACCACAATTCCCCCTAGCTCTGGTTGCTTTAGCCGCACAACAGAAGTAGGCAGAGCTCTGAATCTTCAAAACGCTGTCGTCCCAATAATCTAGATAAAGCCAAATGTCATCTCTGGAAACGGTACCTTAATAAATGCGCATTCAATGGCTAGGTCCCACGCACTCTGCGCGAGGCAGAATGTGACCGTTGGGAATGATGGTCACACGTGTGTCGACGCTTAGGGAAACGTGCGGGCGCGCACTATAAAATAGTGTCTTTGCCAAATTTTGAAAACCACTTCGTCTTCCTTGAGCGCTCTGAACCTTAGAATCTCTTCTCGTTCTTATTTTTCTTTATCGCATAAGTGTCCTCCTGCCATGGGCTTCTTTAGATCATTGGTGGACACCCCCGCAGGACTCGAAGCCTTTAGGACTGAGTACGGGATTCCAGACGATGTCTGGATAGAACTGACCCCCTGGGTATAACAGGGCGACAACGGACGGAGATACCCTCCATGTCCGGTCGATCCACATCGTCGAGGGTGGGGTTCGATTCCCCCTGCACCCCCTCCTCCGTAGTTTTCTGTCGTACCTGAATCTGACGTTGATACAAGTAGTGGCCAACACAGTTAGGGCTGTGATGGGCGTTGCTGTCTTGAACCAGATCACCGGTTAAAAAATGACCATATTCGAGATCCTGTACAACTACACCATCAGTAACACCACGGGCGGGAACGTCTCCTACTACTTGAAGCACCGCCTCAACAGGATCAGGCTGGTTGAGTGGCTCCCAGACTCCGCCAAAGGGGACGACGATGACTTTATCATCGTGACTGGGAACTGGGAGTTCACCCCAGGCTCGAGAAGGGAATATTAGGTCCCTCGCAGAGACGGGGCCCCTCGTCAGTCTTCTTCCTTTTTCTTTTTGTCTTTCTTATTGCTTTTCCACATTAACTGCTGCTTGACTGTTTGCTTTTTGTTTTGCCGCAGACAGTAACGTTAACCGCAACTCCCTGCATAATCCGTGCTACAGGTACAGAGAGGTCAAAAAGGCCATTGACTTCGTACACCCATCCGGGGAACTGCTTGACCGGTCAGTCGATCGACTTCTTGGCTTCACCCCGCACTATCGGGGATACCGTGGTGCTCGACGGCCTGCGTCTGAGATCCAACTCACTCTTCCCGCGCCTGCTGCACCTGTTCCTCCCTTGGTTGGCGTTTCTAGAGAAGAGGGAGAAGAAGAGGGAGACAGCAGCGGAGAAAAGGAAAGTGCTGAGGGGAGTACTGCCGAAGAGGAGAGTACTGAAAGCGACGACGTCACTGTTCTTGATAGGTGGAAGATAGCCCCTCGATCAGCTGATCCACTTGCTGCGGGGCCGTCTGTTGCTGGACCCTCCACCCTTGCGCCGCCCAGCCTCATTCCCGATCGGCGAGTTCTGCGTGACTGGGAGGAGCAGACTGAACAGAAAGGCGACAGGGGCGACATGTTGGCCTTTTCTCTTGCCGAAATTGCTAGGAGGATTCGAGTCGCTGGGAGGACTCTGGGAGGTCGCTCTCTTACTCCACCGCGGGGAGTGACTCCACCCGGCGACGAGGCGGCAGTCCCGTGAACTACTTCCGCGGTAATCCCCCTTCTGCTTCTCAAACTCCACTTGTGGTCCCACCATCGGCTGATCTGCCCCCGCGCACCACTTCAAAGCGCGCGGCAGATCCATTGGCGGACCCTAATGCTGCCAAGAAAATGAAAGGCGTGGGGCCTATTGATGCTGAGCAGTAGGCAGCTGCTACCGATGCTGCCGGCAGTTTTGCTGGGCCCTGGGAGACCGTAATCCTGAAAGAAGATGGGACCCCTGTTCAGAAACCTGCCAAGATCTTTGATGGGGACAACGCTCGCAGGCTCTGCCGCGCACTGATGCTGCCTCTCAACATGGACGAAGAGAAGAAATACACCCCGGCCGAGATGTCCCGTTGCACACTTGTATATGCGATCAAGGTAATTTCTTCTGACTGTTGCTTTCATCTCTGATTGACTTTGTCTATCTCCTTTGCTGACTTCTGACCATTTTTCCTTTGAGCAGGCCCTTCAGGTCTCTGCCGAGCTTGACTCACGCATCCTCCCCCTCCAGCTCGATCTGAACAAAGCGCATGACAAGCTGAAGGTTGCTTCCGAGAACATTGACACTCCGAGGAAGATACACGAGGATGATAAGAAGAGCCTAGCTGAAGCCCGCACTGAGCTCGAGGCTTCCAAAGCTGAGGTGGCGAGACTGAAAGGTTTGCTGGGTAGGGCAGAGGCTGATAAAGCGAAGGCTCTAGATGACGTCCGTGCCGAGCTGGAGTCCAAGACTAAAACGTTCGACCTCTCCAGGAAGGGCTTTTGGGCTGAGAAGGAGTCCCTGAACAAGAAGATGACGGAGGGGAACACTGCTCTGGAGAAGGCGCACAAGCAGGTCCTGGATGGCTATACCGCGGCCTACGAGAAGGGAGCTGCTTCTACCAAGACCGATTATGAGCGCTCCTTCGAAGATCAGCTTTCGGAGATCAAGGAGATTTTCTTTGCCGAGATCTGAAACCAAGCCTTAGAAGCATGTGGCACTCCTGCGGATTCCCCACTGTGGAAAGAGGATCACCAGACTGCTCCTGGGAGCGCACAGCCTCCAATGCCAGTTGATGGGGCTTCTTCTTCTGCAGCAGTCGTCCCTCCTGGGACTTCGGCTCCTGCTGATCCTCCTGTCGTAGGGGATCTTCCAGGCACTCCAGCCGCCGGACTGGTGGAGAGAACAACGGAGGAGCAAGCCTGATTTTTTCTTCTTTTTCTTTTGCTATTTTTTTTACTATACTTGCTATTTTTCTTGACTTCCTTTGTTTGTATCGAACTTTCTTTCAATCAATAGAAGGCCGTGTTTCTTAATTTTCTCTTACTTGTCCTGTTTTCTGCATTTCTGTGGATTTCGTTTACTAGATACTCATCGTGCGGCTAAGTATCCTTGGAATTTGCTAATTCCCTTAAGGATCTTTACTCAGCTCAGCCGCGCTGCTGGGCATTTGTCCCGAGCATTCTCTGCTCGAGACTAATGGCCTTTGTTGGTTTTGAGACCGGTTCCTTGGGACTTTGGTCCCCTATAAGGTTCTGATCTCGGGATAATTATCCCAATCATTCTCTGCTCGGGACCATTGACCATTACTGGTTTTGAGACCAGTTCCTTGGGACTTTGGTCCCCTCTAAGGTTCTGATCTCGGGACAATTATCCCAAGCATTCTCTGCTCAGAACCATTGACCATTACTGGTTTTGAGATCAGTTCCTTAGGACTTTGGTCCCCTATAAGGTTCTGATCTCGGGATAATTATCCCAAGCATTCTCTGCTCAGGACCATTGACCATTACTGGTTTTGAGATCAGTTCCTTGGGACTTTGGTCCCCTATAAGGTTCTGATCTCGGGACAACTATCCCAAGCATTCTCTGCTCAGGA